>CAJUYG010002810.1:0-26891 GCA_910591675.1 Galerucella calmariensis
TTGTCTATTATGCTAAAGGTTTAGACCAACAGAAAAAAAACGTAACAGAGTAGTCAAAAATTTTAAGAATCCATTGACCAAATGAGTACCATATGTATCAAGAAGTTTTACAGAATAAACTTTGTAATTGGTTTGTGGTTCTGCTTTAGTTTCAATTAACTTAGCAATCTTGCCTGTTTTGAAAGAATGTGGTGGCCAAAAACATTCCGCAAAAGTACAATATTAGGATTTCATCATAATATTATATTTATGTACTAAATTAAGAACACTGAGGCCAGGCGCTGACTTGCAATTTTCGATTGTTTGGTCTCAATTGCATCAAACCCCGCACACATACGCAACTGAACTGATTGGACAAACGAGACCGCGCACACATGCAACTAAACCGTTTAGTTTCAAAATGAGCTTAGATGAGGTGGCGGCGGTGTGTGCGCTTGAATTGAGAATAAGTAAGAGAAATCAACGAAAGAAGAGGTTCTGGCTGCATCCATTGACTGCCCAACGATCAACCAAAGGGCAATTTTATAAATTATACGACGACTTGCGATTTCATCCGGAAATTTTTACAAATACTACCGGATGAGTGTGGCCAGTTTTGAAGAACTTTTAGAGCTAATACGACCTCACATTACTTACGAAAATACCAAGTTTCGGAAAGCTATTACTCCAGCTGAACGACTTACAGTGACCATAAGGTAAGATAAATAAAAAAATAAATAGTGAAGTATGATGTATTTTACATATTTTACATTTCACATAGCTGTCTAAAAACCTTTTGTTTTCTAATTTCAAATATAATAAACTGAAACGTAGAAAACTCCATTTCAGGGGAAATCTGGGAACTCATTGGGAGACAGAGGATCCAAGCTCATGCTTCCACTTTCTCGTGAACTTCCACTTGTATGTGGGGGTGGTATTGTCATTGTGGGTCGCCAATTTTGATTATTATAATTAATGTAATTCGAATTCTGTTGCCTGTAGTTAGGATAACCCACAGCCACAAGCATGTGATAAAAAGAGTTTGATGGTTGTGGTTGGCTTGGTTGTGTCAAGCGTTTTAATGTTGCCAAAAATTCCATTTTTGCGTCAAGTTTTTGAGAATCGTTCAATGTTTCAAACGTTGGCACTAGAGAGAGTAGAAAAGATTTGTCTTCATGGAATGGCTCTCCCTTCTTTTCTTTCAAAATGTTTATTAAGATTGTTCATAAGTTTCAGCTTTCTTTGCTTGCTTTTTATCTGTCCCTTTATTCGGTTGTTGAGTTGGCTTATTTGTGGGTTGCTGAGTTTCAATAAGAATCTGAGATGCACCAATATCACTTTGCTGCGATTGATCCATTATTTTTGAATCCTCAGCATTATCACTGCTAGCATTTCCTGCCTGAGATGGGCTACATTCACTGTTTGTGGGTCGATCATTCAATGTGGGTAACAAGAATAAAAGCTGGTCAAAAAATACATTTCCTACGCTTTCGTGCAGCTTGGCCGGATGAACCATGTTTTTGTTTTTCAAGCTCTCTTCGGAAACATGTTCTTAAATCTCTCCATTCAATTCCTTTTCTGTAAAAGAAAAAGTAAAATTAGTAAAACAATAGTGAATGGAGATAAATAGATTAATTGGATGTTTATTATCCTTCTTTTCAGGTATCTGGCAACTGGAAATGGTTTCCGAAGTCTTTACTTTGAGTTTCTTATTGGAGAGACAACACTGAGAACAATTGTAAAAGATACCTGTGAAAACTATGGATGTGCCTTAAAAGAAAGTGTATGCCACAACTTACTAAAAAAACATGGCGCAGAATTGCTGATAAGTTTGCAGCCACTACTCAGTTTCCAAATTGTCTAGGTGCCATAGACGGCAAGCACATAAGAGTGAAAAAACCCAATCTAACCGGTTCCGAGTTCATGAATTACAAACACTTCTTTTCCATTGTGCTTATGGCTATTGTAGATGCAAATTATGTGTACAATATTTAGTGCAGGTCAACTAAATATTCCACCAAATCAGAAACTGCCAAATGATGACAACGGACCGTCTATGCCATTTGTTTTTGTCGCTGATGAAGCTTTTGCTTTAACAGAGCACGTCCAACGACCATTTGGAAGGAAGAACTTGACCATTGAAAAACGGATATATAACTACCGGCTGACTAGAGCACGTAGAATGGTTGAATGTGCATTTGGTATAATGGCCAACAAATGGCGAATACTACACGGGGCACTGGATGTTGAGCTTTTCTTTTGCGATTCCATTGTCAAGACATGCTGCATTCTCCATAACTTTGTCCCTGAACGAGAAGGCGTGAGATTTTAAGATACACTATACGAATGCCCTTTAATGGACATGAATGCCACGAATATGCGTGGGGCACATATTGAAACCACGACAAGAGAATATTTTGCAAACTATTTTACCTCCCCCTCAGGATCCTTTTCTTGGCAGTATTTACAAAATATAGATAAGTGGATATACAAAAGTTTTGAATTATTTTCCAAAATAATAAAATTTTTCACCTGATTTTGATTTTTCAACAGAACTTAGGATTTCCCAAGAAGATACCATTGCTGCACGTCTTTTTTGAATTTCTTCACTAAACCTTTCGCTCCAGTCGCCATCATATTCGTTTCCTATTAAAAATATACCTTTGTTAGAAATTAATCACGTGTATGTACAGGGTGTCCCATATAAGATACATCACTTCATTACCATAGAAACTAGGTATAGCAGTTAAAAAGTTGAATAAAAAGTTTTTTGGTTTATTTTATATTTTTTAATTATTATAAATTCTCAGATAATATGGTGGTGTATCTTATGTGGTACACCCTGTATTTACTTTGTACGCACGGTCTACAATAATATCCATGTACAGTCATATCTCACGAAATACGCATATGTGTCAAATTATAAACTCGAAAAAGAAAAACATGGTGTTTTGATGAATCTTTTCTTCTCAAAATTGCGAAATCTATAAATCATACCAGAAAATAACTTTGGAATACCTGTATTATTCAAACTTTTCAAATTTATACCATAATCTTTTATTGGAAGCTGTAACAGGCGTTGTAATTTGCGTATTAATTGGAGGCGCCCATACTTAATTATGCATTATTCCAATATACTCGTATTACTAGTTACAAAAATACTGTTTTCCATTGAATTGAATTAAAATTTACACTAAAAAATGAAATAATATGCTTCCCTCGTTCCTCTTGTGATGCCATTGCGCGTTCACTAGAGAGTTGCTGCCACAAGGCAGCGGAGCCGCATTAAATTTAATGTGATACAACGCAGTTGCACGGGCCAAAGCGATCATTTGATTTGAGCACAAACACAAACTAAACAGTTGCAGTTACTTCCAATTGCAAATCAGCGGGCTTCCGTTTAACTTTGTGGTAGTCACTCATGCAACCAAACAGTTGCGCAATCGAAAATTGCAAGTCAGCACATGGACTTAGCGTTGAGGGTACCGGTCATAGGGCTGCAAGCATGCGCAGTAACTACATGTAGCTTTTGCTATTGAATCGAATGAAGAATCGAAGACCGAATTCTCGGACAGCTGCCTTTTTAAAGTTGATGTCCTGTTC
Source organism: Galerucella calmariensis (assembly GCA_910591675.1). Taxonomy (NCBI): domain Eukaryota; kingdom Metazoa; phylum Arthropoda; class Insecta; order Coleoptera; family Chrysomelidae; genus Galerucella; species Galerucella calmariensis. Next base: position 3,583 of record CAJUYG010002810.1, read on the forward strand.
CTGTACTGTTATTAACGTAGTTGATAATTTTCCAGTTTGATTCTTACATACATGGTTATCTATGCTTATTTATATTTGTTGATTACACATCACGATATAGAATGGGTTTTTTGTATTTTAAGCTCTTAGGAAAATACAATCTGTGAATCTATTCAAAAAATCTTCCTTCTTGCTAATAGGCAAACAATTGAATAAAGGCAAGTTCTTAAAATCCACCGATAGACTCTATCGATAGATGTCTGTGATATGTCAGATAAATGTCAGGTAGAATGAAGTTGATCTATCGGTAGACGATTATAAGAACGTATTTTGGTTGGATACTTGATTGAAAAAAGAAAGAAGATAAATTTGACATTTTCAAACCAGCCATCTTTAATATTAATAACGCATAGACGCTCTAGTAAACTTTTATTTTTTTTCTATTTCCACAGCATTTAATTAGTAATTTTTATTCCACTTTTTTAGTACTGTAAAGGAATGTATTAAACAGTTTTGAATATAAAATATATATTCTACAAATTTTGTCTCAAGAATTAGTGACATTAAGTAATTATCGTCTTATGATTTTCAGACTCCAGAAAATGGAAGATTTAGCAGCAGCATGTGTTTTAAAAAATTGTATATTTAGTGGAGACATTTTGGATGATTCTTCTTCGAGTGATGCAACATCAAGCACTGCCAGCAGTGACAGTGATACCGAAGTACTTGTTCTTTTTGGCGAAAAAAGAAAACATATCACAACCTCCAATTACTTCGAAACTACTGTACCAATGTACTCTCTTGAAGATTTTAAAGCACATTTTCGAATGTCAAGAGAGTCTGTAGAGAAATTAAAATCCAACTCAAGAACCAGCTACATAGATGTGAAAGGTAGACCAAAAATTTCTCTGGAAAAAGGCATTTTAATTTCCATATGGACACTGGCAAATCGAGAAAGCTACCGATCAATTGCAGACCGCTTCTGAATGCACAAGGGCCATGCTTATACAGTAGTTTTAAAAATCTGCAAGATGATAACAAGAATTTCTGACAAATACATTGTATGGCCAACAGGAGCAGACGCTATAAGCAATGTAAATGGATTTAACAATCTAAGGGGAAATGTAAGCTTCCCTAATGTTTTTGGCTGTGTAGATGGTACACATATATTGATTCCTGGGAAACCAGATAACTCCTACTACAACAGAAAAGGAACCTATTCAGTGTTGTTGCAGGCTATTTGCAACTACAGAAAAGAAATTATTAATGTCTCATGTGGGTGGCCAGGAAGCTTCCATGATGCTAGGATGTGGAAATCTTCAAAAATTTATGAAAAATTGTCTACTGATATGGAAAATTGGTTGCCAACTGGTACATATTTGATTGGAGATTCTGCATATCCCCTGGATAAATTTATTATGGTGCCTTTTAGAGATAACGGACATCTAACAAGGCAGCAGAAAAAATTCAATACACGGTTAAGTTCATCGAGAGTGCTAATTGAAAATACATATAGTCGTCTAAAAGGTTTATTTCGACGACTAAAATTTTTGGAAGTGTATGAATTAAAATACATGAAATACTATTTAATTGCCAGTTGTGCTCTCTATAATATTTCATTAAATGATAATATTCTAATGGATGAAGGACCTAATGATGCCATACATGAAGAAATTAATAATGATCCTGTTGACCATTAAGCAGATCAACTAAGAATACAAATAATGCAGAATCTTATTTAATTTTTGTTTATTTAGAAAAAATAAAAAATAAATTTATAACAGTGTTTTTTTACATAACAAACATCACAGCAAACTAGGAATAATTTTCAAAAATATATAACAAAATACTGATATTAAAGAATGCAAATATTTCTCAGGTATCTAAAAAAATACTTTGCAGCTGAGCAAACAAAATAATCACAATAAAAACTGTAGAATAAGAAAAAATAACGAAAATTCACAATCAATATGTCTAAAAAACAAATAAAAAATAATACTCCAGGAAAATGGATTTTGCAAACAAAAAATCACAATAAAAACTTAAAAATAATAATAAAAAACAAAGATAATAAATATGCCTAAAAAACAAATAAATAATGCTTCAGTTAAATAAATTGAGCAAACAAAATAATCACAATAAGAACTTAAAAATTATTAAAAATCACAAGTCAAAAAAACAAAAAATAATACCACTAAATAAGAATCAACAATAATTAGTAATAGTTCAGTCTTACGCATCTTACTTCTTTTCAGTTATAGCTTTTGCTAGAGCTAATATTGCATTAATTTCTTTCTCTTTAAGCTTTTTTGTTTCTTCCCATTTTTTTTCTTTCCATATTTGCTTTTCTTCTTCTTTCTTACTTTCCCTTTCGGCTTTTTTTTCTTCCAACTTTTTCTTCTCATGCAAATACATTTGGAGAGAAAGAGTATTTGATGTTCTTTTCTTACTGGTTTTTGTGTCTAAATTATTACTGGCTTCATTTTCTTCATTTATAGAAACATCACTGGGAACATCAAGTGAGTCACCCAAATTAACAATTGGTGGATCACTTGAGTCTTTCTGTCCCAAGACTACATCCATAATTTCAAAATACTGCCACGTTATAGCACTTTCTCCAGTTTTATTTTTTTTTGTTTGTTGGTCCTATAAGTTGTCAATAGGCCCCTGTATTTATTATCACAAGCATTAGGCGTAACTTCGATGCCTGTTATATTCCTAACTTCGTCAGCCACCAATTTCCAAAGCTTACTTTTCTTACATGTAGGATTAGAAAATTGGGCCTCTCTCTGTAATCTACATTCAAGTAAACATCTACTTAAACTATCAGTCCAAATAAATGTAGATTTTTCAACATCACCTTGGCTGTTATATGGCTTGTGTTTTTTTATCTGAAATGTAATACTTATGTAATATTTGTGGACAAAAATAACATGATAATTATACATTCAACTGTCCTACGGTATTTGAGTTAGGGAACCTGGAGTCATAAGAAGTGGAAGGTATGGCAGAAGCTGCTGCTGTATCATCAAGTGAACTTTTACCTGCAATGAAGAAACGTTCACTAGAAGTACCTGACGAAGTATTGGTTTCTAAAAGTATATTAAAATATAGTGTTATATACAATATTATGGTATTTAAGATTACCACTATCTCTTTTCATCTGATTATAAACTGTCTTTGCATACTCTTCTCGGAGGGTCATGTCTACAAAATAATTATACACTGTAATTTATTAATTTTTAATTCGATACAGAACTTCACGTTGTGAAAGCATGAGGTACGTATTTAGGTCCACCATCACTTTAAACATTTCACCACCATAGGATAATTCCATTTCATAATCCATTTTATTATTCACAAAAAAAGTATAAAATCTTGATTAAAACAAAACAACTCAATAAACAAATGAACAAACCACAGATAATTGAAACAAACAGCAAAGATTGTTAATTGTCATTGCATATGATTGACGATTGTGCTCTCTGATTAGGCTGATTGTGCTTTCCCCTTCCAAATCTATCGAGTGTAAAGCCCGGTAGAACTGATAGATGTTCGATAGAGCTTTCGATGAATTCAAGAACGCTGGGATGATTTTATCGACAATCCATCGGTAAATTTAAGAACGACATTGGTAGACACCGTATTTACCGATAGATATATCGGTAGATTTAAGAACTTGCCTTAATTTATTAAGAAAACTGGCTCACTAAAAATCTAAAATTTTGTTTCTTTAGAATATGTAATGAAAAAGTACATAGGTACCTAACGAGTGTATTGATTTCACAGTGTAGGTTTAGGTATTTATGGATTTTTTGAGTTAATTACTTTTTGTATAATCTGGTTTCATTTGTAGGCTTACATGATGTCAATTTTGCAAAAAATGTAATACGGATTAAGGATAGAACTATACAGCTGATATAGAATCACTTGAAATAATTAATAAAGATAGGCAGGAGGGTATTAGTTTAAAAACAAGCTACATGAAATAACATTATTAATAATTGATTTATTGAATGCTAATGTGATAGCTAAAATTCAGAATTCACAAGAAAAATTACTATAGTTAAATTAATGCACACAACTTCAATAAGTAATTTGTGAAAAATTTGAAAAAATACAATATATTTAAAGTGGGTACTTACCTATGTACTGTTTTTGATTTTGAGATATTACACTCCACACACAAAGTATCGCATATCTTATTTTCATAGCACTCCATTAGAGTAGGGGGTGTTAAATAATTATGCAATATAAACGTTGAACGAAACTATTGGTATTAATAAAATTAATAAAATTTTTTTTTGTTAATAAAAGTTGTACGGCCAACTTATCAGACTCGTTTGGAACTTCCTTCTGCTTCTTCTTTGTCACCTTTTTTGTTGAATATATTATATGCCTCTGTTCCTGAACATTTTTATTAGTGGGTATATATTGAGCACATGGCAATAACGGGATAGATTTTGCATTTGTTCGCACAGCTTGTAGAGTAGGTGGGAAAGGTGCATCAAGATTTCTCAATACATCCAATTCTTCTGGATTCCTGCATTCACTTACATATTTTGTTAAAGTGGGAAGAAAATCCTTCTGTCCTTAGCCAATTTTGCTTCCTCTTTAGTGGTGCTTACTACTCGTAAAATTGCATCCAGTTCCTCATCCCTTTCATTTTCATGGATGAATGAATTTCCTAATGGAAAAAAAGGTATATAGATTAGATATGTGTTATGAAGATAATCCTGAATAAAAAAAGACATTTACAGTTTTTACACAAGCATAACAATGCAAACAAAGAAGTTACTGGTTATATTTTTAAACTGCCACCACCACTTTTGTATAATTATTTTGAAATATCAGGGGTATCATCAGAAGTAGATACACTTGCATTTTCGTTTCTTGGCTAAGTGTTCCCTGCAATTGAGTTTTAAGTCTAAATTGTAACGTATAATTACGTTATTTCACGACGTCAGCTGGAAATAGACCAAAATGAAAAAATTACAGACCTCTTGGCAAAAAAATATCCTGACATAACAAAAACTGTAGAAAAAAAACATTGTTATCATTGCTCATAATATATTCATTTTTAACAATACCTGAAGATTTTTGGACTTCCTTTTTTTTGCGTGGGAGGCTGCTGATGGATCTACAGACCAAATGAATATGTTTGCACATGTTCCATTTGATACTGCAGTCCATACATGGATGTGAACTGATGTATACATGACATGCCTTCATTACGGACTAGTTTACATATGCAGTCTAATGATACCCTCTCCACTACATATATTTCATTGGATGATGCCGATGGCACCAACCAACCTACGTCAATCTCCACCACCTTACTCAAATCCAATTGTTCACTTGATTTACTCAAATCCAATTGTTCACTTGATTTATGTTTTTTTCGTAAGTAACTGAGCTTGCTGCTTCCTTTACCTTTGTGAATACTAATCACCCTATTAAACAATTTATCCTTTACAAACTTGAGAATAGCACAGATAATCGAAGCCGTTTGACAAACTTTCGATCCAGGTATAAATATTTAATGGTTCTGTGCATTCGCTCTAGATGCATGTTAGTGTTCAATCCTGAATGCAGTCGATAACAGTAAGCCCAATTCATATATTTGAAACTATAGTGTGATTGAAAATACTTTCCAAACTCCTTTGTGACTTTTTTTGATTGGCAGTATTCCAGGAACTTTTAAAGCAAGGTGTGAAAAGTTGATATATCTTTTCCGTGAAGAAGCATCTTCAACATTTTGTATACAATTATATACACTGAGAGTCTAAAGAGATGACCCCCTTATCAACTTTTTCTGTCAGTATGACAATACTACAAACTTTCAGGATAAGAGTGAAAAGAAGAATCAACTCACTTTTTCCTCTTTTTCTTCAATCTTGTCCAAATTTTTTCGCCACGTGCCAACTACAAAATAATCTGGAATGTTGAGAATATTAAGTGTTCAAAGTTTTGTGTACTGATATTAATGCAGAAAATCAGATATAAAATGAAGACAGTATAAAAATAAATCCGTTGATTCTAGCAAAAAAGAAATGGCTGTTAGTGAAATTATCAATTATCTTACCAGAATTCTGGAGGTTGCATGATCCATGCTGTATAATAGGTCTCTGCCATATCAGACATAAATGTTTTAGGTTTAAGTTGCCCAATGGTTTGTTGAATGCAGGAGTAAAAAATTTCCATGACAGCTGCATCACTTTTATTTGAAATGAGGAAAGCTCCTGAATTGCCTTCTCGCAGTTCATCAAGAACTATTAATGTATGTAACTCGAAACCATGCCCATTAAGATACCCATTAAGATGCCCATTAAGATACAAACACAGTCATTGCCAAACCTTGGATAGTATGAAATATTGAAATGGATATTCTCATAAATATATCTTAGAATGTACCTCAACAAAAGCTCCTTTTGTCCAGGAGTCATGATAATTAGTATAAAATCTTCATCTTTCACACCAGGATATCCAGAATGACTGTCCTGTGACTCATAATATAATACTGACTCGGATTCTTTGAGCTCATTCACCCAGGCATCAACACTGATGGCATCATTTTTATGTCGCACACAAGAGTTATTCAGGTTGATAGACCTCTCAATGTTATATAAGTCCTGTTTTGTTAAGAGATGAATACGCTCAAGGTGGCAGTTTGAAATAGAATCTTTAATTTCATCCAAAATAGTGCGAAATGGAATTTGTGTTGAAATCTTAAAAGGTATATTTTCTTTATCTGTTTTTGGTTGAAGCTTAGCCTTAAAAGTATGATTTCTCCTCCTAGTGTAATCTGTTTCAGGAAAATATAAAGTACTTTTATAGTCCCCCTTTAATGTGCATTATGTGCAACTGCAATATCCATTATGCCCCTTAATATTTGAAATAAATGATTTAGCAGGAGCATCACAAATCAACATTTCAATATTTTGATTTGGATAGTGTTCAGCATGTTCAATCATTTGAGGACATTTGGATCACTAACATTTATCCCTTGGTCTTAATTCTGAAACCAAAATTCTAGTATTATGTGCCCTACGATGAGCTGCTAAAAGTGAGGTTATCCTTCCATTTTTCCTTTTTCTCTCTGTACACCCAAATCCTTCTTTTGTTCGTTTGGAAGCCATTATACAGTTATAACAGACAGAAATAATATAAAATAATGTGTATCTATAGGTACCTATAAAGTAAAATTAGCAAAAAAAAACGTGACCTTAAGACTACACAGGTTATGTAGGTATTTACATACCTTATTATTTATACTGAAATTAATAATATCCTCAATCCGACTTGATAATAAAATGCTGGGAACCGTATTCACTAACACAACACACACTACTTATTTTTTAATCTATGTCACACACAAAAATATCTTATAAAATAGACGTTACACACGAGGCGTTAAATACAGCGATCCAAGAAGGTACAAAGCATCCGCCGCATTGGTATGTAGGGTCTGTTGAGGTTTGAGGTGCGCATGCTTCCATGCAGGTTTTAACCTTTATCCATTCGATAGAATCTAACGTACACTGAATGCAGAGTTTATCACAGTGTGAGCGTGCTGGGATCTCAACCAAGAGGTGCCAGGATCGAGTCACGCTCAAGTCAAGGATTAACTTGTTTTTCAATTTATTGTTTTCTTTAAAAATTGACTAAAATACGAAGAAGGTTTGGTTGGGTTATTATTGAAAATTATTATAATTTATTCTTCATGAATTGACTAGAAATACGAAGTTTTAGTAGGGGTAGGTTTGGTTATTATTGAAAACAGCCGACAACGCCACTTGAACGAACAGCTCGAACAAGTTAATTCTTATTTCTCTCACTATCTGGTTGCTACGTGGCGTGAAGGCGACGTAAAATGAGACAGATCTATAAAATTATGATATAGGAAGCCGCCAAAATTAAAATGTTAAAACATGAAAGGACACTAATAAAAACTTGAGTGGATTTATATGTCTACAATAGTATGTATAGATTGACGTGTCCTAATATAATATAATGAATAATTAATTTGAGATCGGAATATACTATAAAGTATATATTTAGCACATACTAAGGATATCCTTTTCACTAACCTGGTGGAGCGTTACTATCATGTGAAAAGAATGTCTGTAAAAATCTGTCGTAAATACTGGAGCAGTATTGGGAACTTTGACTGTGGGGTTCACATTATATCTTGTATGAATTTCAACTCTTAATTTTACTGAATATTTCAGATTTGTTGCATACAAAATGGCCTAACTTTTGTTGAAAGTCAGGGGTCCAACTGTTTTGAGCTGTCTAAATTGTGAGGCCCCTCCCAAGCCTAAGAATTTTGCCGCTTAAAGCATAGATAAAAAAATACCTAAAGTTCTCCTTAATGTCATCTTAACCTCAATCTGTCAATAAGTTCACTATTTGGCATGCCTGTTGTGTTGTGGTATTTGTCTTTTTTCATAGTACCTATATATTATTATCTGTGGCTTGTCTTGAATATTTATGGTCTCTTGTTTGTGACTTAAAAAAATATATAATTATGAATAACTTTTTTCATGACGATGACTACTTAGACGATCTCAACTTGATCTTCTATGGAACCCCCAGAAGGATTTATCATGGAAATGAATATTTTTATAGCTGGTCAGTAGACGGTCTAGCAGAATTATTAAACATCAAGTAGACATCACATCAAATGTAACTTCATTTCATATATTTTTTCATTAATTGTGGAATCATTTCGAAACAGTTAGTTACATTCAAAAGAAGTATGAATATATTTTATGAAGTAATGGTCCAAACAGTAGATTAAATCACATTTTATTCAATACCTTAGCCTACCATAATTTTATAGCAACTACTTCTTAAGCATCAAAGTATGTACAGTTCTATCAAAACCAAAAACAATTTTGTGAATTATTTGAGTTTTGTCTCCTGAAATAATTTCATTTGGTATAAGAGGTTTAACTGACTTTCTTCTTCTTCCAATTGCTAGTGTTGAAACATAAATTTGCAAAAATTGTGGGTTGCGACTCGCCAGAATTAAGCTATCGATGTTACATGTGCTTTTTGTCATTACTTGAGATTTATTTCAGGATCATGATTATTGGACAGAAAATTTGGGGAAGGAGCAAATGTTAATTAGCCAGAAGCAGGAGCCCTGTTCTAGTAATGTAGATAAAATGTTACTTGAAGACAACACTGAAAATTTTGTCCCTACAAGTAGTGCAAAAAATCCAAAAAAAAGAAGAATAGCCACAACAAGACTGAATGAATCAATTAAAGCGAGCCAGAACATCCAGCAAATGTGGAACAATCGAAATACGAAAGATGAAATGTACAGAGTTGAGAAATTAGCTCTATTAGAAAAAGACATTGATGTGAAACAAAAATAGCTGATGCCTTAGAAAAATTGGTATAGAAATTGTGTTAGTCAATGGGTTGCAGCTATTCATTTAATTTTATTTGTTCCATTTTTTAAGAATTTCACCTTTCTTTTCTGTTTGTGATTTATTCAGTGGGAATTATCACTTTTACATAGATCTCTGTAGTTTTATTTATTGGAGAATCTACTTATGTTTTTTGTTTTATTATATATTTTTGGTTACATTTCATAATATGTTTTATAATTAACTTATATTTTTTGGTTTATTTAGATTTAATGGAGAATATTATTTTCCTAATATCTGAGTATTATTTGTTGGAAAATCTCCTCATAATTTTTGTGTTAACTTTTTTGCAATTAAGACTGGTATTTGTGATTTTTAATACATAATTTGTTAACTACTACTTGTTTTAATTCATCCTTGTGAAATAATTCATCATCAGTGGATGAAACATCAGGCTTAACAATAATAATCGGTAAAAAAATATATTTTATATTCCTCAATCTAATATAATGAATAATAAAAAGGTTGTGTGAAGTTATTACACAATTTATAGGTGAAAATAATTTCTTATAATATGATTTGATCTTGATTTCTGTGAGGATGCAGGTCATCCTCCACTCCAATATTATTCGGAACATCATACATGCCAAAATCAATGTTCTCATCTCCTTCTTGCTCTGGCTCTGGTAAATTATTCTTGATGCATATGTTGTGTAATACACAGGAAGCGTTAATAATTTTCCCTGCCATTGTTGGGATATAATGCAGTACTCGATGTTTGAGCAGGCATCTAAAACGTATTTTGACAAACCATCACACCTTTCAATTAAGGACCGAGCTCTGCATAACTGGGTACTATAGCGGGCTGCTGGAGTACCATCCACAACGTTGGGAACTGGAATTTGTAACCATTTCCTCAAAGGATATCCAGAGTCTGCTACAATCAAAAATATTGATATAAAAAAAATAATGTCAATAGTTGTAATTATTACTTACCAATTAAATGATACCTGAAATTATTATCATTACGACTGGCTTGTTCAAGTGATTGCTTGACGTTTGAATTCCTCCAAATGAAAGCGTAATGCACGCTACCTGGATATCTCGCATTCACATTAAGGATTTTTAAATTTATATCACACACCTGAAATTATTCACCGGGTTTCCTGGGTTGATTGAAAAATTAACCCAAATATTAAAAATCCTGGGATCATTTAAGGCATCAACAATTTGTCTGATGCATCTGCTTGTGGTTGATTGGCTAACAGGGACATGCTTAATCAATCAATCAATCCTACATCAGTTTGGTAACTTCCCGTTGCCAGAAATTCCAAGGTAATCAGAAGATAAGAATATAATGTTTTTCAAAATATTTTAATTTCAATTAGGTGTACTAATTATTGTTAAGGTAAAATTTTTATGTAATTACCTTCATTTCCAATGGTATTGCCGATTTCCTTGACGGTGGCTCTATAATGGCTTCAAGATCTGCTAGCAGTTCAAACACTACCTCTTTTGACAATCTAAATAATTTTATAAACTGATTCTCACTCAGGTTTATGAAAGGATCTCCTGCTATGTCCTTCCACCTTGACCAAAAGTCTCTAGGTGGATTATTTTCCAACATTTCCACCTCTTCCAAAACTTCCAAATGATAAAGTAGAATAGCTTCCTCCATTAGAGGTTTTAAGACAAAACAAAACGCCAAAGATTGAAAAACACAAAATGTGCTACTGCTGAGAAAGTCACTTTGGTTTGGATCTTTGCATGTATGAATATTCTTTGGTTATGTTTTGTTTATTGTGTGTAAAATAATAATGACATTGCGCAGAATCCATTTCAGTAATCACATTGGCATTTACCATGTGAAAATATTCGTAAACTTTTTGTGTGAAAATATTCACGTGGTTCTGTGGAGAATACCGAATTTAATATTTCCATGTTAAAATTATTTTCACCCATGTGAATAAAAGTCGAGAATCGAGCCCCAGTGGGATTCATTATAGCGACTTGAAAATACTAAGTAAATATGAAAACCGAAAAAATAGTATCCTGTTCACTTTGGCTGGGATAAATGTATACTATAGGATAGCCACCAAGGGCCAGTTAACTTTTGACTAGGACAAATCAGTAGTTAACTAGCTGGGAAACACTTGCATGGGTTAAACTCTGATTTTATCTGTAGTATAGATTTAAACAGAGTTTAGAACGAGATGGGAAACCGGGCCTTTGGGTGACAAAACCTACCTACCTAAACATTTTTAACCTAATTGAGGCATAAATCGAACACCCTTATGACTGGCGAGTATTAATTATCGCAAATTCACGCTACAAAGTACCATAATATTTCTTTCCATAATATTTGCATAGAAAATAATGAAGCAAATCCCCCTGATCCACAAGATTCACAAATATTTTTAAATATCATGGAGGACGATGAAGTGCCACATATTGCAGGACAATAATAATAATGGCTTTCAAACTAGGCAAGATTCAATAAATAATTATTTTGCAGAATTAGAGTAGGGCTTGAATGGCAAATTGAAAAAAACATTTTTTATTTCAGTTTTGAAAATAAGCTATTTATTGAAATTTCAAAATAAAACTTTTTCAACTATCTCACTATTTATTTAAAGGAAGCAGAGCTCTGTTAATTTGAAAAAAATCAATTGAGCACACACCTTTAGTATAATACAGGGCATTAACTAGCTTAAACTATCTGTATTTTGTAGATTGCACAAAACTCACAATAACTTGCACATACTTTGTAACACACTCTGTATATTGTGAGGCACAAATAAAACAAATAAAAATTGTATAAAATTTCAATACTTCATACTGTTTTACTACAACACATTAAATAGTTGACTTCAGCTGAACTTCTATTGTTCCAGGTTTGGTGAGCAAGATTTTTTTCTGAATTTGAAATAATTCCTTCTCTCTTTCATCCTTTCTTTTAAAAATTTTGGTCTCATTTTCATAAATATACTGTTTTAGTTTCGCTAATTTTAAGTATTCCTTCGACAATTGGGATGAATTGAGTTGTTGAATATTGGGTCTTCTTCTTTTTGTCTTTCTTTTTTCAATGTGAACCATATTCATATAAGTTTAAGTGCAAATCCATTTTCCTAGACTTTAAAAAATATGAAAGCAAATTTGGTTTTTCCAATAAGCTATTGATATGAATATCTAACATTTTCTTCATTCAAGTGACTCTTGAAAGAACTCGGCGTAGCATGAATTACTCTCATTTTTTCCTCCCCAAGGAAAAAATTCGGGTATTTACAACATATACAGTGTGACCCATTTTTAATGGAAACACCCCCCTAAAATTTGAAGTTGTGAACAGATTTTAATATATATTTTTTGAAATGGCAAGTACTGAAAGGTCTACCTTGGGACAAAATTTGAAATGTTTATTCCAATTTTCAGGGCACACTACGATATTTTTTCTTAGTAGAAAATCGAGATTTTTCATTAGCGACTTTTAAATTGAAAAAATCACTACGCCACTGGATTCAGAGTGCTTCTAAACAGGTGTGACCAAAATTTCATGGAAAAATATTCATTAATAACAAAGTTATGACAACTCAAAAATTTGAAAACTCACACAGACAGCTAACAGTCACAAAAAACACCCTATATCAACAGATATCGTCGGTGATACTGCAATATGTAGTATGTCGCAAAGAGGTAATATGTATTTGAGGAGAGCAAAAAAACTTCCTTTTTTGTCAAATTTTGAATATAAAATTGCGATTATTTGTCTACGATGTATCCTATAAGGTTATCAGTACAGGAACTCGATTTTTTGATAAGTGAAATATTAGGAAAAATACCGTTACATACAACATATTGCATTCAAACTTGGAATATTTAAAGTCACATACGACAAATTTTTAATGCATAAACAGTTCTCAGAAAACAATTTTTAATACTTATTTTCGTTTTATTTAGATGACGAAGAACAAAAACAAAATTCTAAACAAATAAACTCAAACTAAACAGAAAATAAAAAATTATATTAATTTTTCATGTGCGAACAAACTTGACTAGACTGACAGCTGTGCATCAAATTGTCATAAAATCCATTACAATCAAAAACAAAAGAAAATTCTAAACAAAAAAACTTAAACTAAACAGAAAATAAAAAATTATATTAATTTTTCATGTGCGAATAAACTTGACTAGACTGACAGCTGTGCATCATATTGTCATAAAACCCATGATAATCTGGTTTGGATGACAGCTTTCAATTCTTGAAGATGTACGAGTTTTGTATCATCAATTCGGCGAGGCGATAAATATAAAGGTTCGTGAGAGAAAGAAGTCCTAGTACTAGGTCTACGTGGAAGTTCGAGCCATTCGTTTGAAAAATTAATTTTGTATTTTATAACTCCTTGCGGAAGATACTGCAATGCACAAATGTCTGTAACGCAGGGATCACCTTTTTTGTTTCCAGGTCGAATTTGTGTGTACATTTCTTTGTTATATTTCAAAAAATCGCTGAATTGCAAAGACACTACTTTGTAAGGAGATGGGTTCTGCCTGGCCCCTCTTATAACTTTGATATAATCTGCGGGAAAAGAAATATCTTTTTTTCTCCCTAGCCTTCTCTTAATCACACTATGGACCGAATCTACCTCCATTTGTGTGTGCCCTACCCCTAGGTACTTTTGCTCTATAATAATGTTTTTTTCCATAGCTAGCTCCAGCAAACCATTTGACATGTTAACATTCCTGTTTTGGTAGGCACAACCGTCGCTCCATAGAATAATTGCCTTGGGGTTGAGCGTCTCTATATCTTCATTAAAAAACTTCATTAAAATGGATACAAACACATCGGTATCTAAACCTCCATTTCTCTCGTGCCATAAATAACAAGGCACATCTCTGTCACTGAGATTAAAAAATGTTTGGTTGTGAACCTTCAGCTTTTGTTTATAGTACATGGCGGAGGCTTGGATATATGGACAAAGAAGAACGGCTTGGAAGTCCATGGTATAGACACAAGTCAAGTTTTCTGCCTCTGATGAGATAGCTTTTTGTTTGTCTTGTTCTTTTTCTAAACGGGCGTGTTCTTTATTGGCAATGTGACTATCGTAATCAACTTTATTTAAATTTCCCTTCTTGATCTTCACGCATGTGTTGCACTGGTCCTTACGAGGAGTGTAAATTTCAAGACTTTTTGCCTTAAAAGTTTCAAAGAAAAGTATCCAAGAGCAAGATCTGATATTTTGACGTTCACAATAGCTAATAAACTCACGATGCAAATGTCTGTAACTGTTCCAAGTAGGTTCCAAATAAAATTTTCTACTCGATGCTCGACAATAGTGCGATTCATCTTTAGGCAAGCTGTCAAGGAATTCATTAACATTTTTGGTGCATTCAGAATCCTGAGGTGGCTCTACTAAAACCGGTTTAATAGCTTGCTCCCTATTTGGTAAACACCTTTTCTTCGAAACCCATTCTCTCACATCTTTCGCCAACACCCAAAGTGCCTAAAAACATTTTCTTGCATACGGGATATTTTTTGGTGGACTTCTGATTATCTGTGGCCATTAAATAATACTTAAACCCTGTTTTCTTCCTAGATTCTTCTTCTACAGTGTTTCTTCTTCTGTGTTTGGGCTGAGAGTGCAATACAAGGCTGGTTACATAAATTTTTTTACCTTCCCAAGAGATAATTTCCCAGAAATATTGAAATATTTGGTTGCGCATTTCATTCGTTATTTGCGAACACTCAAATTTTTGTTGCGGTCCCTTAGAGTCATTTTTGAGTCCCCCACACGACGGCTTTACTTTGCGCTGACCTTTCAAGGCTGTTTGTTGGTACTTTCCTTCACTATTCTTTTGAAATCCCATGTATTCATGTCCTTTAAGTCTTGCTTGTGAATATTTTGCTCGTTTCCACTGTGATGGGTCTCCTTGTCCTTTACTCGTGCGTTTTTTCGCTCTCCTGTCCGGTATTACCTGATGATCTTGCTTTCCTAGTACATCTTTTTCTGAGTCAGTCTCATTTTCTGTGGTTAAATATTCGCTGCCACTGTCACTAAATGGATCTGGTTCGTTGGAATGTGTTTCGGTATCTGAATTTTCACTTGTTGCATTATAAACATTATTATTTTCTTCTTCTATCAGTTCTTCTTCCTGATGAACAATAGTTATTGGTATATTATCACTGTCTGTGTTTTGTTCCAAATAATATGATTCTTCAGCTATATCATCGGCTATAACGGTTTTGGAATGCGGTGTTTCAGTTTTTTTATTTCTGTTTGTGTTTGTGCCACTTCCAAGGTTGTTAAAACTGAATCTTTCAATTCTCTATTTCTTAATAGATCTTCAACTGGTTCTGGATCCGTCCTGTCTGTTTTTTGAGAAGTTGATGCATCGTAAAATGTATTTGTCAAATTGTTGACTCTAGATACTTGGTGAGAGCCGACTGTACCAGAAGCTGAATCCAGGGCTAATGTCACCAATAGCCGTGCTCTGTTCGACATTATTGATTCACGGAAAAAAAAATAAAAAAGATGCAATATGTCGTATGTCAATACTTAACATCAGGAGAAAAATCACTAAAAAAGCATTATTTTAAATGCGAGATGTCGTATGCCGAAGAGTAAACAAATCAATCGTTTTTAAAGACAAAATAATAACGAACAACGAACTTGCATTTCATGTATTCAGAAAAACATGAACCTAATATCGAAAGCTGCTTTGATGTAATTCATTTACATGTAGAAATAATTTGAGGTTATATTATTGATTATCTTTTTCCAACAATTGTAGTTCTTGACTAGAAATAATCACACATAACGTTATTGTTTATTGAATTTAAAAAACAACAAACTCACCATATAAATTCAAATAAACAATCACAACTTATTTTTATCACTTCTTACTTCTTTTCACAATCTTGCATCCAACCTAACAACGCGTATGAGTGACAATAGTGACATACGCCGTGTTGAAATATCCAGTTGTGCAGCGTTGCCACATACAGAGAGCGTTGATTCTGACATACGCCATACTGAAGTATCCATTTTCATTAATGATAAAACGTCCAGCACTCTGTCCTGCCGGAATCCTCTTCCAGAAGGACAGCTGGACAATCCAATTCGTCCTGCCGGAAGGACGCTCTTTTTTAATTTAAATGTCCTTCCAGTAGGACGCAATGAGCTTCCAGCAGTACCGGGACATTTTCCATAGGCGTCAGGAATAATTTTGTCAACAGTTTAAAATATTAATTAAAAATCAATGAATAGATTAAAAGTTATCTCATTTGTACGACATTGATAACTCATTTTTCACAAAAATAAATCTCACTAAAATTAACAAAAAGTTAATTCTCAAATAATTAAGAAAACTACAAAAATTCTCGAATAAATAAAAAAACTAAATTCTCAAATAAATAAAAAAACTAAATTCTCAAATAAATAAATAAAACTAAATTCTGGAATAAATAGAAAAATGAGAACAAAAAGTATTTTTTGCGGTATTCCGTGTAAGACGTGATACGCAAAACAATTGCGCCCAGTAGTAGGAGAACAAAGAATAGCGTTTTGATCACAGGGTTCACAAAATTAACTTGTTTTTTGTTGTTTGTGGTGAATACGAAAACAAGTATTTTCTGCATCGGAATCAAATAATGCTTTTGCAGCCACACGGTCGCCTATTTTAAAGCTCATCTTCACGCACGTCTATGCATTCAGGAGACAACCATCACTCGCTAATAACTTGTTAGTTACTAACCGATTTTGATGAAATTTTCACAATAGATAGGCAATTTTTCGCGCTGATTCTTTTGAACCCATTTCCGTCCTTCTAGCAGTACCCGTTGTATTCGAAATCGTGTGAGAAATTTTACGTCCTACCGGCAGGACGCTCTGTCCTGCCCGTAGGAGGCCTGGACGTTCTATCATTAAGAAAAACTTATGACATATTTGTAACTGTGAAATATCATGGCAACTGTTCAAATTTCACATACAACATTTTGCAGGGGTATAGATGACTTTATTTTGGTTACAATGGATACATAAACGAAAAATGGCCGTATTTGTGACATACGACATATTGCAGTATCACCGACGATATAGCCATGATAATTTTTTACTGAATATAGTAACCAATCAAATTACTTAATTTCAAGTCATGTGTCAAATTTCATCCAATCACCGCTGTATTACAGCGAAAATACCCTACCTGTGTTGTTTTCAGTTTGGTGTTTATTTTTTATTGAAAATTAATTAAACGTCAAACTGACAACTGGATTGAAAATGTCGCAAAGATTTGGTATTGCATCTAACGATTCAATTAATTTACCAATTGTACTTTTCACAACTGTAGTTTTAAATAAAAATGAATGATATTTGATTAAAACTAATAAAGTTTGTATTAAAAACCATTGAACGTCAGATTGACAATCAATTTCTTGATATCTACAAAGTAAAAAATTATCTTATCGAATACTCCTCGGGTTTTGATAAATACTCAACATTTTGTCGTAGAGAATCCTTCAAGCGTGTTGCTCAAAGATAATAGTCCTCGGCCTGCGGCCTTGGGCTATTATCAAGCAACACGCTTTCAGCATTCTCTATGACAAAATTATCTCGGTATTATCAAGACCTTAGGGGTATTACTACTGAGAATATTTTTTTTATAATTTCAACAATAAAGTGCCACCAGATGAAAAAAAACAAATAGCGTAAAATTTTTTAATGAAAATAACGGAATTACATTCACACAATTCAACTAATAATGAAGGAAAAAATTTTAATTAACGTAACTATGAAAACTAATTATTGAAATGTTTCGATCTAGTACAACAATTGAATCAAAATCATATTCTAGAAGCCTCTACTAATCCACCACGTATTTCGATACATTTGTCGTAGCGCTTACAAATGTTTCTGATTACGTTCCTTAGTTCTTGTTCTTAGTTCCACATATCTGTCGAATTCTTGCACAAAGTTCATTTCTATCTCTTGAGCGGTTTTTGTGAACCTTCTGTGTGAGAAGTCCCCAGAGAAAAAAGTCAAAAACTGTGGTCTGGAGATAAGGGTGGCCACTCTATAAACGGACTACCAGGGCCTATCCATCGGTTTGAAATATGTTCATTGAGCCATTGCCTCACAGCTCTGGCAAAATGAACTGAACACCCATCTAACTGGACAATTAAATTTGATCGTTCATTGATTGGCAGCTCGTGAATAGCATCCCAAAACTCTGTGTTTAAAAATTCTAGAAACCTCTGCGCATTAATGTTTTCCTCAAAAAAGAAAGGACCAATAATACATTCGTTCAATATCCCACACCAGACGTTGATTTTTTGGGGCTTTTACAGTTTATTCGCTGTCCAATAGCGACAATGGGCTCATTTACATATTTTTTTAAATTTTATTATTGGAAAGAGCACATCATTTTGAGACTCTGTGCAAAAAATTAGATGTCAGCGAGACTCCTAAGTCGCCTAAAAAAATCATAAACATTAACTCCGAATTTCAGGCGTGACGTCATCCCATATGAAATCTCTCGTTGAGAGAGCGGATATCGCGTCGATCGGTTGTCGATTAAATGACTACTTAGCTAGTAACAGTATTTTGCTAGCTTATATGCTTATTATTTATTATACGTTTTAGCAAACTCTAAACAGTGTTATGTTTGTGAAATGAGAACGTTTAGAAATAATTTAAACTATTCGACAAAATGAACAAGAACCAGAGTAAAAAAAGCTATAAATATTGTGCGGTTCCAGCATGTAAAAGTACTACGATTAAAACATCTAACAAAACATTCATTTCTATTAATAAGGATGCAAAAAAACGGAAGCAATGGCAGAAAAGCATGAAAAGACTCATAGCAATCACTGATAAATCAACATACTTTGTTTGTGTATTTTTAGGATTTTATTTTTCTTCAATAAGAATCGTTATAAATTACCTTATAAAATACGTTGTGAATCCATATTGAGAGAGTTATCGAAAACCACATGCTTGTATTAATCTAATTTTTTTAAATAGATAGATAACATTGTTCTTATAGCTTGTGGTATTATTAATGTTCAAAATTATTTAATAAAATAATGGATCAGTTCATCACAAATTAAATTTTATTAAATAGATACTGCTTTTTTCCAAAAAACAGGTAATCTTTTTCAGTAAATCATCAACAAAACTGGCGTATATTATGTTTTAAAATAAATTATTTTATTTGATTCAAAGTCCGGATCAGCTCTAACAAATATCGCTTTTTTACCAGTGAGGTGCATGTCCATTTGAATCTGATGTAAACATTTGGAACTAATATTACCTGCTTCATCAAAATAAGTTTTTCTTGTTCTTTTCAACATTGGTGATTTAATTTCCACTACACATTCATTATAAATAGCATTTGGAGAAGCTCCTTTAATTGGGCAGTCTGCAGTTAATAAAATTGCAATTTGTTACTGAGTAACCTATAGCGTTATCTCCGTAACTTTGTCCACCAGACCAGGAATGAAATAAAACCCTGTATATCATTTGAGAGAGCATGTATTTATGAAAACATTGACATTTTCAATCATTCTGACCGAAAAACAGCCAAAAACGATGTGTCACAGGGATTTTCATTTTGTTTTGTTTATAATGCCTTTTTATTAGAATAACTGTTATTTTGTTACCTTTCTGTTATGTTTTAGGAAACAAGCAATAACATTATTTTGTTTGGTAATTGTTGGGTATTTGTTTGGTACATCTAATGCAGTATATTATTGATCATAAATTACTTTAACTTGTATACACAAATTACCCGTAAATACACTAAGGTATACAAAAAAAAATTGGGTCTGGTAGACCCGGCGCCACCAGTCATGTAAAGAAAGGGGGCGCCACCGGTGGAAGGATAAAATTATAATTTAATAAACTCGTGTTTTTGATTAAAAAGCTCCATAATCATTAGCAAGTCCACATCTAGAAGATTTAATGAGTCTGCTTTTTTGAAATTAGGTCCACACATTTTATTTTATTCACACAAAATTTTGCGAGTAATTCAAAATAAATAAATTCTACGCGAAGCACGTTACAGTCAGAAGCGTAATATTTGTGCACATTAACTTTCATAAGCGGTGACGTCACAGTCATAGTCTTCGTCCCGCTACGGTATGCTTGTTTGATTGGTTATATTAGGAGAACGACATATTCTATTGACATGAAATTTTCAGAATCATATATTTATCCTTAGTACTTTGTTTTACGACAGTTAAAAATGATTTAAAAATTTTAGTAAACGAGCCCATTCTGTGATGACACTACTCCATTTGTAGTGGAAGTGGCTTTGTCGGTATATAAAATATTTTGTAGGAAATTTATATTGTTTAAATATTCCTCTTGGCCCATAAACAATATTCCAGACGTCTTGCTTCGTCGCCTTCTTGCAGTGTATGTAAAAATTTTGGCTTGAAAGGTTTAATATTCTTCGCCTTGAGACATCTCCGGAATATTCAAATCTAAGGTGGCATTTCTTATACTGGCATCAGAATTATTTCCGAAATAATTTAAAATGATTTGATCATTCCTGTCATTCCTGTTTCGTCTTTGTACAGAATTACTTTTCAAGATCAATATTGATACTGCACCAGTTTCATTGAATATTTTATTTATTTTATTCACAGTACCGCAGCTAATACGAGAACGATCTGGATGTCTCTCATTAAATACTCTACAAACCTCTCTAGCACTTCTAACGTCATCTCCCGAAAGGCGTACAATTTCAATTTTCTATCTTAAGCTCAATCTTGCAGCCATGACACAAAATAATAATAAGAATTGTAAGGTGACTATTGTTGACAATAGAACATTTAAATCTTTCACAAGTGTTAAACTGTGATATCATTTCCATGGCAACCAAGATTTAAATTGAAGAATCAATTAGGTCTCAGTTTCAGTTAATTTGCGTGAAAACTTTAATGTAATTCCATTATTTTCATTTAAAAAATTTACGCTATTTGTTTTTTTTTCCATCTGGAGGCACTTTATTGTTGAAATCATAAAAAAATATTCTTATGACTATATCTGTTGATATAGGGTGTTTTTTGTGACTGTTAGCTGTGTGAGTTTTCGAATTTTGGAGTTGTCATAACTTTGTTATTAATGAATATTTTTTCATAAAATTTTGGTCACACCTGTTTAGAGGCACTCTGAATTCATTGGCGTAGTGATTTTTTCAATAAAAAAATCGCTAATAAAAAATCTCGATTTTCGACTAAGAAAAAATATCGTAGTATGCCCTGAAAAATGGAATAAACATTTTAAATTTTGTCCCAAGGTAGACCTTTCAGTACTTGACATTTCAAAAAAAATTATTTAAATCTGTTTACAACTTCAAATTTTAGGGGGGTGTTTCCATTAAAAATGGGTCACACTGTATAAATTGGAGGTGACAAGATTTCTTTACAGTCATGCAATACTCTTTCTGAAGAGAGATATAATTTATTATTTTATGTTAAATAGAACATTAGCTGGTGGAATATATCTTAATAATAACATAGAAAAAATGATAACAAGACTTAGTGAGAAACCATAAAAATAAAACATCTGAGGCTTTTTCCTTAACAACATGTGATTCTCGTCAAGAACCTGTAGCATCAATCACCGCTGAAAGGCAAATTTATACATTCAATGTGTGACGGATAATCTCCGTTGGTGAGGATCAGTATATACTGATATTGGTCAAATATTTCAATTCTTCTCTCCTATAGAGAGAGATATTAAGAACACACTACCAATATGTAAATTCTTTCTCGAAGCGGAGCATGTGAACAGGAAAGGGATATGCAACGTATGTCGATTGCCCATCGCATGGTTCAAGTTAATAGCGAGTAGTAGGAATAAGCTTTCTTTTTTCCTGTGAACTATGAAACGATAAGGTCAACAATTTCAATTTCTTGTGAGAGGTTCACCTCAAACTTTTTTTTTTTTAAAGTGCATTCAATGTGAATGCCCTTTGTACCTGCCACTTTGTACCTGCCAATTTGTACGTGACATTCCGAACGAGGAGCTTTCTGTGGAGTAGTTTTCATAAGGTAGTTACAATGAACTAGATTCGCATGGATTAACATCAGACACCTAGGACCTGTCCGAAGAAACAAGGAAATTGAAACAACGTGAAACAACAAACAACGTAAAACAACATTCATTCACTGTGATATTAGTTTTAAAATCATTATACAACTTGTAAATTAAACAACGTTGTTCATATTGATGATTTATGTAAAAAATTAGTTGAATACTCGTGAAACTTTATTTAATCAAAATAACTGTTACACATTACATTTAGACCTGTTAAAATATTAGACGGAAGTAGTATATTGACATATGACATAAGTAATATAAACATAAAACAAATGTAGTCGATTTTTAGCGTTACATATCAACACCCCCCCTCGCTAAAAACCTTTAATCCCAAACAATCTTAAATTCTATTAAAACTAACATATGGTAAACCTTTTGTTAATATATCAGCTTCCTGATATTTGGTGTCTACGTACAATATCTCGATATTCTCATTTTTTATATGTTCATGAATAAAATTTCAAATGTACATGTTTAACCCTTCGGTTATTACCAGTATTTTTAAGTATGGCAATAGTGCCCTGGTTGTCCTCGTGAAAAGTTATTGTTGTAATATGTACATTAAAATCAATTAATAATTTCTTGAACCAGAGTCCCTCACAAACTGATGCAGTCAGTGTAACCAACTCTGCTTCAGAGGTTGACAATGAAACAGTTTGTTGTTTCCTTGTCACTCATGTAATAACATTCCCAAATATTTTAAACAAAAAACCCGGAACTGACTTCCTATCAATTATATCCCTTCCCCAATCTGCATCAACAAAACAAATTAAATTTTCATTAAAACTATTAATTCCCCTATATTCTAGACCCGTATTAATAGTATTTTTAATGTATCTCAAAA
>CAJUYG010002811.1:6574-33463 GCA_910591675.1 Galerucella calmariensis
TATGTTAAATTCAAAAGGATCAACAAAATGGACCAATGAAGAATGCAAGAAAACTTTTTCATTTTTGTATTGTGAAAAAGAACCCCATGAAGACAACTGTAATCTAGACAACCTTTCGCTTTGCAACTACGCTCACGTAAAAAACGATTTTTCACTTTTTACTCAACTCACTAATGGAAATACAATAATTTGTTCAAGAAAAATAGTAGATGTTAACGAAGACTGCAAACAATCATTCAAATCATTAAAAATTTCAAAATGCAATGTTATATTAGGAAACAACGATTGCATTTACTCATTTCAAAAACATACATGGATAGGATCCAATAAAACATTTTCCCAAGAATGGCCTAGTATTCAAGTACCTACCGAAATTTATCACAAAATCAATATGAACAATTTACATATAGACGATCCAACCAAATTGCTACCACAGTACGAAGAACCAAATTTATTGCCGATAGAGGTCCACCAAAGTCATTTAGGAATATCAGCGATAATAATTTTAATTTTAATAATTTTACTAATCATTTATGTTTATAAAAAATATTTTAGAAAAATTGAAACAAAAAATTCAGAAGAAGAAGCCCAGGGTAAACCAATGGAACTACCCCAATCTCTGTTGAAACCGAAGCCACGAGGACGTACCTTCAACCAAGAGGGGAGGAGTCATATGGACCCATAACTATGAAACTGCTTACTAGACATTTCCCACGGAAACTTACTATATTATTTTATCTCATTACATTTGTTAAATTCAGCAGAACACTTCCAACACGTGTATAACATCATGTTATCACGAATATTACATTTTATCAAAATCAGCATTTTATATTTCTATTGTTTTATAATTGTATTATATTCATTCAGTCTACATTTTACCTTTGTACAAAAAACTTGTTGTCATCTAAGTTTAAATAAAATTTTTAAAAAGTATATTTTTTACTTAAAAAATCTAACTCGCGGGTATTTACCGAGACAAATAATTTGACCACGGAATGGATGTTTAAATCTGCCGGGTAATCGAACAAGTTGTGGCTAAGCCTCTTCCAAGTTCAAGTAACCCTTCGGATTCAACGGAGACACGGGAAATCACTAATGAAATATTGGACCACGAAACGAACGTTTAAATCTGCCAGGTAATTGAACAAGTTGTGGCTAAGCCTCTTCCAAGTTCAAGTCACCCTTCGGATTCAACGGAGACACGGAAATTTACTGGGACAAATAGTTTGACCACGGAACGGATGTTTAAATCTGCCAGGTAATTGAACAAGTTGTGGCTAAGCCTCTTCCAAGTTCAAGAAACCCTTCGGATTTAACGGAAACACGGAAGTTACCAATTGAAAAAAAATTTGACTACGAAACGAACGTTCAATTCTGCCGGGTAACTGAACAAGTTGTGGCTAAGCCTCTTCCAAGTTCAAGAAACCCTTCGGATTTAACGGAGTTATTAAACAGAAGCTATTGAAAACTACTAGCTCGGAAATAAAATTCAAGAGTAAAAAAAATAACTTATCATCTGTTCGAGTATTGGTGGTTAAAAACTCAATACCGAAAAGTTTGTAGTGGACTGTAATTAGGTTTTGATTCAGGTTGATTATTTTCAGTAGGTGTTATATTACTTTTGACGGTGTCGGAAAAAGAAACTGACACCAGCAGGAACTTTGTCGGACTGTTTAAAAAAGGTTATATCGACTACTAGTTATCAATAAAATATCCAGTTTGCTGCACTTGATTTTTAATGAACTTAGCTCATATAAGTTCTGAGGAACAAATAACACAAAAGAAATTTTTACAATTGCGTCGCTACTAGGCACAACTAAGGTTATATAAATTATAATATCGCTTCATAACAAATTAAAAGTAACATTAATTACACACGTGTTACTAAGGGTTTTTTATATGCAAGACGAGAGAATATGCATACAGAGAGAACGTGAGTACTTTGAGCAACACACAGAAAGCTACTGGCTAAAAGAATCGTTTCTTTCGATTTTCCGATCTCCCACCGGACGTGGGGGATTGGCGCTAATTTTTATGAAAGAGAAGGAGCGATACGTTTTTTAGGGTGTAGAAAGAGATAGCTGAGAGAAAAATGCATGTTTGAGCTAATCTATTGTCTTTAGGGTAAGGAAGTTTGAAATTCGTTAGAACTGGGCAAGTCTAAGTTACAATTTGTTGTATGTTTCTAGGTGGGTAAACTGAATTGAAGTGAGATGAGAGATTGTTTTGTTTTCAGTGGAAAGTTTTTATAGGCAATGCGTAAACAAAAGCTGTACTTTTTTTATGAGTTTGCAGTTGGGAGGGGAGAACTAAATATTAGGTAAACAGAGTCGGTTTAAGGAACAAAAGGGAAATATTTAAATTAAATTCGAGTGTTGCTTGAACACTTCAGTTTAAAAGGCAGTTTATGGTTTTTAAACATACTGGCCCCCGCGACGGAGTGACCGTACGAGAGATGAAATAAGTAATTAAGAGCGAAGCGATACTAGAATTCATAAAACAATCATATACAATACATTAACGTACAAAAGTAGAACATAAAAAATATACAAGTATTCACGTTAAATAATCATGGTAACAATAACAAATGGTAAGGTATGCCAGGTCAACTCGCGGACACGTCCCAAATCAGTGTCCTAGCGTTTCCTCTTCAGCATCAAAATACAATATATTAAATGAAAATACATATTACATCCATATTAAATACATATTAAATAAAAACATAAGACATGGAAAGATAAATTCAAACTTTTACATATCGTAACGAATCAATGTTAGGTTTTTTAGTACATTATGTGCAGCTGAGTAGTAATTGAGTAAATGTGTCAACTGTTACGGAACTAATGTATTAATGGGGGAGAGGTGTGAGAGAATGAGTATTTTCATTTTCTTGTACAGGGATGCGAGACAACTTAGTAATGGGTCGAGTGTAGACTCCACTTTGAGTTCTGAGGCTGACAGCTCGTATTTTTCCGTCTTTACCATGGAAAACTTCAATAACTCTGGCCAAAGGCCACTTGAGAGGAGGAGTATCATCATCCTTGATGAGAACTAGGTCATTAATCTGTAAATCTTTACAGGGTTTCATCCATTTTGGGCGATTCTGGAGATGGTTCAGATAATCAGTTTTCCATCTCTTCCAGAACTGTTGCCGGGCTTGAGAACAAATTTGCCAAAAGGTTAATCTGTTTAAAGATGTTTCCGAGCAATCTTTTTCAGGGAGGGAAGTGAGTGGGGCACCTATGAGAAAATGTCCAGGAGTCAAGGGGTTAAGATCTGAAGGGTCGTTGGACAAAGGGTGAAGAGGTCGAGAGTTCATTATTGCTTCTATCTGAGTGAGGATAGTTGTCATTTGTTCAAAGGTTAGGACTAGGTTCCCAACGATGCGGACCAAGTGATACTTGCAACTCCGAATGCTTGATTCCCAAATTCCTCCCCAGTGCGGGGAATTTGGAGGAATGAAGGTCCAAGTTGTTGCAGTAGGGGAGAGAGAGTTTTGTATTTGATCTAAATACCTGGACGCATTCGAAAAATGTAAACAACTTCTTTGTAACTCTCCAGTTTTGGCGTACCCCGAATTTACAAAAACATTTACCTTAACAACCGACGCTTCGAATATTGCTATAGGAAGCGTACTTTCTCAAAATTCCCATCCAATAGCCTTTTATTCTAGAACTCTAAATTCAGCCGAAAGAAATTATGGCACTATAGAAAAAGAGTTATTAGCTATAATCGATAGCTGCAAACATTTCCGACCATATTTGTATTTTAAGAAATTTATCATTGAAACCGATCACAGGCCACTCGTTTGGTTACACTCTCTTAAAGAACCCAATCAGCGTTTAATAAGATGGAAATTGAAACTCGAAGAGTTTGATTTCGAAATTAAATATAAAAAAGGAAAAGAAAATTATGTTGCCGACGCATTATCTAGAATTGAAATAAATGCAATTGATAAAAAACCCTCTAAAACAAAACAAAAAATTAATATAATTAGCGATATAACTACTACTCCCCCAAAACCAAGTATAAAAACTAAAAATGTCAAACAAAACTCTGATGAGATTGATTCTTTTTCAATTTTAGCTAGAGCAAATTCTGACCCAAATTTAGCACTCAGCGATGCTGACGAAATTTTGAGTACATTACCAGATGATAACAAAAGTCTCGCTTCAGACGAAACTAAGCATTCTGCACAAGAAAGTCCAATTTTTGGCTTTCCAATTTCGGATAAATCCTTAAATTCTTCTCATTTTCAAATAATTTTGAAATACGGAGATAAAAACGATATAGATTATTCGAAACCCTTTAGTAAAAATAGATATACTTTAATTTTCCGTAAAGGCTCAGACCATAGTGTAATAAGTAACATGTTTTTAGAAATAATTAACCCAACGAAAACATATTATATATATTGTCCCGACGATTTATTGCTTAATATCGCTTCGAGAGAATGTTCTAAAATTCTAGAACCAAATGTGAAAATCATCAAAACAAATATTTTTTTAAAAGATATAATCTGTAAAGACGAACAAATTCGTATTATTTCAGACTATCATTCAGAAACTCCTAATGGTATCACAGAAACTGTAAAACATTTACAATCTCTATATTATTTTCCAAAAATTCAAGAATTAGTAACAAACCATATTAATCATTGTGAACTATGTCTCACTTTCAAATATGATAGAATCCCTCGTAAAGTACCATTTTCGGGACCACTTATTTCCAAAAAACCTTTTGAAAACCTTCATATCGACGTATTTTCTGTAGAAAATAAACAATACTTAACAATACTCGATTTATTTTCTAGATACCTTCAAGCCTATGAAATTAGCGATTCAAATTCTATCACAATTCTTAATAAATTACGTCATTATTTCTCCCACCACAACTACCCTTCGCAAATAGCTTGCGATAATGCAAGAGAATTTACAAGTGAAACCTTCAAAGAATACATGTCACTTTTTCAAATAAAAATCCATTATACAACCCCTCAATCACATAGTGGAAACTCCCCAATAGAAAGAGCTCATTCCACTTTAATCGAAAACTTAAGAATTTTAAGACAAAAGTCAAAAGGAAATATTACTGATTTAATAACAACCGCTATTCTTATCTATAACCAATCAATACATTCAATAACAAACTTCACTCCCTTTTCACTTCTTTATGGACCATACGAAAACTTAAATTTTCACGAAATTAATCCTAATAAACAAATTTACCAAGACTACAATGAATATCAAAAAACAGTAATTTTTCCATTTTTTAATGATCTTTATCAAAAACAATTAACGAAAAGAACTGAACAATTATATAAAATCAATCTTGAAAGAAAAGATAATATTCCAAAAACAGACGTTGTTTATTTAAATATGGAACCCCGAAATAAAATAAAACCAAAATATAAGAAAATATTATTAGATAAAAATAAATCAGATTATAAATTAATTTCTCAAAAATCTAAAAAAGTCAGTAAACATACGATTAAAAATACTGAATCTTTCCAGGTTAACCATGACGATAGCCAACCAGGCACTTCACCACCAAAACCATTGAACCCCCAGGTTTCATCTTAGATAATTTAGGATTGGCAAAATATAGAGTCAATTATCATAAGATTTATTTCAGTATAAGTATAGAACAAATAGAAAACTCTTATAGTAAATTAGTTTTAAATCAAGTTCATCTAGCTAGTAGACTTGATGACACTTAAAAATAAATAATAATAAATAAATTGAGAATGTATGCTCGATCAAATAAAATATCTAAAAGAGGTTTAGTAGACGGCCTCGGTACAGTAATCAAATATATTTCTGGAAATCTTGATCAAAATGACTTAATTGAAATTCAAAATAGTTTTGAAAAAGTTAATTTAAACGAAAATAAATTAATGTCTGAAATTTCAAAATTGCACACGTTTGCAGGACAGATAACTCAACGTTGGCAAACAGATTTACATAAAATACAAATTTATGCAGAAAATGTTTTAAAAGAATTAAATAGTTTAAACGTTAGGTTAAAGAGATAGTTAAAGAGACTTAAGAAACTAGATTCAAACTTTACTTCGAACAATATCATTTAGTAACCAAGAAATTTTAAATGTAGAATTAATTAAACAAAAGGAATTAGAAGAAATTTTTAATTACTTACACACTATTCATTCTCATAACGAAATTGCTTCAGATATTCCAACATTACTTGAAATAATTAAAGTAAATTTAATATTCACTCCAAAAACTTTATATATTACTCTTAAAGTACCAATATTAGCCGATGAATTACTCCATCTTTCCAAAATTATCCCAATTTCCAGTAAAGAAAATTATATCCTTTTACCCCCATACACATTTATGTTAAATTCAAAAGGATCAACAAAATGGACCAATGAAGAATGCAGGAAAACTTTTTCATTTTTGTATTGTGAAAAAGAACCCCATGAAGACAACTTTAAAATAGACAACCTTTCGCTTTGCAACTACGCTCACGTAAAAAACGTTTTTTCACTTTTTACTCAACTCACTAATGGAAATACAATAATTGTTCAAGAAAAATAGTAGATGTCAACGAAGACTGCAAACAATCATTCAAATCATTAAAAATTTCAAAATGCAATGTCATATTAGGAAACAACGATTGCATTTACTCATTTAGAAAACATACATGGATAGGATCCAATAAAACATTTTCCCAAGAATGGCCTAGTATTCAAGTACCTACCGAAATTTATCACAAAATCAATATGAACAATTTACATATGGACGATCCAACCAAATTGCTACCACAGTACCAAGAACCAAATTTATTGCCGATAGAGGTCCACCAAAGTCATTTAAGAATATCAGCGATAATAATTTTAATAATTTTACTAATCATTTATGTTTATAAAAAATATTTTAGAAAAATTGAAACAAAAAATTCAGAAGAAGAAGCCCAGGGTGAAACAATAGAACTACCCCAATCTCTGTTGAAACCGAAGCCATGAGGACGTACCTTCAACCAAGAGGGGAGGAGTCATATGGACCCATAACTATGAAACTGCTTACTAGACATTTCCCACGGAAACTAGATTATTTTATCTTATTACATTTGTTAAATCCAGCAAAACATTTCCAACACGTGTATAACATCATGTTAACACGAATATTATATTTGATCAAAATCATCATTTTATATTTCTTTTGTTTCATAATTGTATTATTTTTATTCAGTCTACATTTTACCTTTGTACAAAAAACTTGTTGTCATCTAAGTTTAAATAAAAGTTTCAAAAAGTATATTTTTTATTTAAAAAATCTAACTTGCGTTAAATTACAAATTGACACCTACAATATAAATATCAAACATTGATTGTTTATGGGAATAATACCAGAAAAAGTCTATGAATGAATCCAATAATTGAAATTGTAAAGGAGATTGAACTATAGTGTATTCCCTTCATGTACCGTTCTAATTATGCCTACTAGTATTAACCGTAGGACTTCTTTCAATACATATTATCTAGAATAAATCAATGCTTGATAAAATATCTCAACATTGTTCCATACCATTATCTAATACAGAGTATGTGTGAGTAGTTTTGTTATAAATTACACGGCTTGGGGGTACTTCACTTTAAGTAACTATAAGGTGAATTTATTTGAAATAATATTTATATATATATATATATATATATATATATATATATATATATATAAAACAAGTTACTGATCAAATCGATTGTTTCATTTAATAAAGCATTAATAATTGATTTTGATTCATATGCTAGATCCCATTAGGTACGGATCGTTAAGTCTTTATATCTATTTCAAATTTAAAAACGTGTTTTTTGTCATCATTTAAAATGTGATAACAAAACTTGTAAAAGTGCTGTCTTTACTATAGTTCATTTAAAAACCAGGAGGAGTAATTTGAAAAGCCTTACTCACACCACTAAAAATTACCAGATTAGTTACTAAAGGGTGTGTTCCGAAAACGTAGTCAACAGTCGTGTTCCAAATATATTAAATATGCCTTGATAGCAAAGACATTAGTCATAAGTCAGTTAACTGTATAAACCCTCACTTCGTGGAATCTACTCATCATATGGTTTTAAATGAAACTAACTGTTTCTAAATGACTCCACAATATATTTGAAAAAATGTGTAAATTGCAAGTAAATTTCGAAACAATTGTCAATAATTTACTTGCAATTTACACATTTTTTCAAATATATTGTGGAGTCATTTAGAAACAGTTAGTTTCATTCAAAACCATAGTCATAAGTCGATTTCTCCTCTGATCTGCAGTATATTTTTAAGATGTACCTACGCATTAAACAAAATGTAAGACTTTTTCCTGTTTCGTCTCATATTCAAACATAAGAAGATTCAGATTCACATCGACAACAAACAAATTATGGTCATTGTTGATGGTGGAGAATTACAGATAGTCAAGTTACTTTAATTATATTTATTACAAATTACAATTGAATTGAAAAGAATATGACAATTGATAATATGTTCTGGCAATAACAATACTACAAAATTAATATCATTGTAGAGCAATATGCAGTATTAATTTAAACATCACCAACAGTTATCTTTATGTTGCCGGATTAAGTGTAATAAACCACTTTTCAAATACTTCTGAGATACCTTCTTCCTTCTTTTTAACTTCAAAAACCAATAATGTATTTTCTACCAAACCCATTCTTTTCAATATTGTTTTATGTCTTCCATGGCATGTTCTTCCGATGAACTTTGACGATTTCTTCCCAAATATGTATATAACAAATAAATAGTACCTACATTTGACACGTCAAAAGGTGACACAGATAAATTTAATTTGTTTCAAGATAGTCTGAACGTTTCTTTGAAGCTTGCAAAATTTTGTCCAGCACAGATAACATTTTTGTTCTCCGAACGACATTTTTTATTCACTTATCACAATTTTTCAAAAGTCCTGGTATTCCACCAATATTTTCTGCACTATATAATGTTCCTCTACTTCAGTATTCCCTTAATACTCGCTAAACCGACTTTACTACTTTTAAAAAAATGCAAAGTAATAATGTACTCACTGCTTCAGAATATTTTTGGTTTTTCATCCAATATTTATTTATTTATCTGTCAGAACTATCAAAAATGAAAACTATCGGCTGATGTCAATATTAAAAAGTGTTGTGTGAAACTGGGCTGAATCTGACCAATCAGAGGTCTACAGAATTGCCAACTTAAATTCAAATCACTCCTCCTGGTTTTTAAATGAGGTATACAAAACTTGTAAATATTTTTTCGATTTATTTATTGGTGTTGGGAAACAATAGGCCAGTCATTGAGTTATAGACTGTCTTCTGAGCTGAGATTTATATCTAATTAAATTATATCTATTGTTTGTGATTTTGGTATCCAGGATCACATCAATATGTCTAACCCCTCACAACCACTGCTATCAAATACCACTACTTCCCAAACCCTTAATAATCAATCTACCACGATAAACTCTAACTCCCCAAGATCACCGGTATCTTATGCTGCGGCTACTTCAGCAAGACCTCCTCCTCCCCAAGTACCATCTCGTGATCAAGCCATCATTATGCCTTCTATCCCCAACACTGTACTATTCGATTACATCAAAGCTATAGGTAACATTGTTTCTCCCAAAAACGTTCATTTCGCTTCCAGAATCTCTCATGGCCGCATATGTATATATTTATCATCTACCACTCAAGTCGATGAGCTTCTAAAATCACATCAAAACATCTTAGTTAATGCCAATGTAATTCCTATTCGTCGCCTTATTTCCCCCACTAAAAGAATCCTTATTTCCAATGTCAGCCCATCCATTCCTCACCCCGTTATTGAAAAAGCCCTTCTCGACTTTGGTTTAACACTAACTTCTCCTATTTCATATGTCAAATGTGGCTCGCCTGATGACGAATACGCACATGTCCTCAGCTTCCGACGTGTAACCTACGTTCTGCCCACCAGTGATGATTTCTCACTTCAAACGTCGATTCTTGTTACGCATGAAAATACATCACACAGAATATTTATTTCTACAGATAAAATTGAATGCTTTCTTTGTAAACAGGCTGGACACACAGCTGAATCTTGCCCCAACTCTTCCCACGACCTTCCTCCCCTGTTAAACACACCTGTCACTCATGAACCTTCCTCTTCAGCTGTCCCTGCTACTACTGATACCACTTCAGACAACCCTAAATTAACTTCTGAAGTACCAGTCGCTCCCTCCTCTCATATACCTGGCGAAAAACGTCCCCGCTCAAGAAACAGCATTCCTGACTCTCCACAATCTTCATCACCATCCAACACTCCTCTCGATAATACCAATCCAATGCCTCCTCCAGAATTCACAATAATACCTAATCCGAAAAAACCTGCCAAAAAAAGAACCAAAAAATCTAAACTTGCTGACGATGATTGTCGCAGTCTAAGCCCCGAATCCCGTTCTATCATACAGAATCTCCATGACGAGTCTCCAGAGTCCTTTTCCCTTAGTAGCACCCAGCTTATTGCGTTCCTCGAAAATACTTATCGAGTCAGCGACCCTCTACCTGAAGCCAATAAATTTATCTCCGATACTGCCGCCCTACTGGAAGATTTATCTTTAGTGTATTCTAATGTTAACGAAAGATCCTTGAAATGAAAATGAAATGAAATTACTCGTCTGACCAACAAAATCAAACTTAAACTTCACCCCGAGCAAAACATTCATCCTCGGGAACCTTTTTCTGACGACAGTAGCTTCTCTGATTCCTCTGTACTATCTCAGTAAATAGCCTCATTATCTTTCCTTTAATTAATACTATTCTCTCTAATACAATGGAAATGCAATGTATTTTATCCTCGCCTTGAAAGAATTCAGAAAATCATCTCTCTCCATACCCCTGATTTCCTCTGTCTCCAGGAAACCAATTTTAAAATCAATCATCAGCGTAACCTAAGAAACTTTGAAGGATATCATTACATTCGTACCAACTGTGTGAGAGCTAGTGGTGGTTCTTCTATATTTGTATCTAGCGACATATACTCATCTCATCTCCCTCTAACCACCAATTTGGAGGCAATTGCTGTCACCGCTTGGTGCCCTAATAAGCTAACCATTTGTAGCATTTACATTCCTCCTGACATCCCTCTAAATGAAGAAGACCTAACCGACCTAATTTTTCAGCTCCCCCACCCTTACATCCTTGTTGGTGACTTTAATGCACACCACACCTTATGGGGCTCCACCCGTAATTGCTCTAGAGGCAAAGCTGTAGAAAACGTAATAAACTCCTCCGGAACCTGCTTGTTGAATACAGGACTCAAGACTCACTTTAACATATCCTCCGGCTCCTTCTCTGCCCTTGACCTCAGCTTATGTGACCCCAAAACTGCACTTTCCCTTACTTAGCAAGTTTCCGATGATCTTCATGATAGCAACCACTTTCCCATTATTATATCTAATCATTATATTAAAGAATCTATCTCTAGAAGCTTCTGGCACTTACAAAATGCAAACTGGCCTGAGTTTACTTCTCTTTCTCAAACTTATTTATCCTCAATAACCTTTTCTACAAATATAAATGACACTCTAAAAATGTTTACTGATGGCATACTTGCTGCTGCCGACGCTCACATAGGTAAAACAATCACTTCCTCGGCACATAAAGCTGTGCCTTGGTGGAATTCAGCTTGCGAAAATGCCATCCGCGAGTCCAAACACGCTCTTAACAGGTTTCGACGATATAGATCACAAGAAAACCTTCTCCTACACAAAAATCTAAAAGCTAAAGCAAAGTACATAATCAAGCAAAGCAAACAATCCTCTTGGCAAAACTATACCTCCTCTTTGGATCATAATACAAATCCCACTCAAGTCTGGAAAAAAATTGCTCAAATTCAAGGCAAGAAAACCAACACCAAAATTCCCTCCTTAATACTTAATGATACTGTTATCTCCGAAAACCAAGCAATTGCCGACTCCCTCGCTCAAGTCTTTGAAGACAAATTTAATAAACGTATCCCCCCATCTCCATCTCCCCCAATTCACATATTCAGCCTTCCTCCTCTCTTCAGTCAAATCCTCGTGATGTTGCGTCTATCAACTCCCCTTTTAACCTAAACGAACTGAAATCTGCATTGTCTACATGTAGAAATTCAGCTGCCGGCCCTGATGAGATCCATTACATCTTCCTCAAAAAACTTTCCAATCCATCTCTCTCTAAGCTTCTCGATATCTACAACCTTATCTGGAATACTCATCTGTTCCCTGACGCATGGCGCATATCTATAATCATTCCAATAAAGAAAGCAGATCAATTCACCTTATCGTCTAATTCCTTCCGACCGATCTCACTTACTTGCACAACCTGCAAGCTCCTGGAGAAAATGATCAACAGAAGACTCCTTTGGTTCCTTGAAAAGTACAAAATCATTCCTAATGCCCAATCCGGCTTCCGGCGACATCGATCCACTCGACAACCTTGTTCTTCTCCAAACACACATTTCTACAGCAATAAATAATCACCAAGACGTCGTTGCAGCCATCTTTGACATCGAAGGTGCTTTTGACTCGATATCTAGGATTGCAATTCTAAATAAACTTTCCCAATACAATCTCCATGGTAACATTCTATCGTTCATCAATAATTTTCTAAATTGTAGAACATTCAGAGTTTCTGCTAATGGTAAACTCTGCTCACCTCACCCACAAAATGCTGGAGTCCCTCAAGGATCAGTATTAACCTCTACCCTATTCATCCTCACAATAAACGAACTCTGTGACAATTTTCCTGCACCCATAAAACACATACAATATGCTGATGACCTAATTGTGTATTGCCATGGTAAATCGATCTCAGCAACTTGCAAACTCCTTCAAACCGTAGTTAACCTTCTACAAGATAGATATACTCACTTTGGATTATCCTTATCCCAAAACAAATCCAAAATAATCAAGTTTTCAAGAAGAACATCTTCTCCTTTACATCACATTTTCTTCAATAACATACTCCTGCCCATTGCGAATCAATGTAAAATTCTTGGAATAACCTTCGACTCCCGACTTAACTGGAAACACCATATCCATGAACTCAAAGACATCTGTATAAAAAGACTAAATATACTTAAAACCCTCAGTCACTTCCACTGGGGTTCCGACGAAATCGTATTATTAAGAGTATACAGAGCTCTCATCCGCTCAAAGCTAGATTATGGCTGCTTTATTTACATGTCTGCCACCAAATCTGTCACTGATTCACTGAACTCTGTACACAATACCGCTCTTCGTCTCTGCCTTGGTGCCTTCCGCTCTAGCCCTGCTGATAGTCTCCACATTGAAGCTAATGAGCTACCCCTACCCCTAAGACGCCAATCCCTACTCCTCTCATATGCTGCCTCAGTATCCTCCAATCCTCTCAATCCTGTTCACTCGCTTTTCACTACGACTAATCCCCCTACTTACCCTCGAACAATTATAAAATCTATCCCCCAAATACTCACTCCTTTACTGAAAGATACCGACCTTTCTCTGACCTCCCCGCTCCCTCTACCTTCTTCTCCACCTTGGACCAAAAATATCCCTACAATCGATACCTCACTTACCATTTATAATAAGCATGAATCCCCCACTGCACTTATAAAGAAAGCATTCCTAGAATTACTACAAAAAAAACCTTATGATTTAATACTCTACACAGACGCTTCCAAAACTGACTCCGGTGTTGGTTGTGCAGTTTCCACGAAGCATGAACTCATAAGCTCCTTAACCCTACCTATAGTGTGTAGCGTTCACACAGGCGAGCTACAAAGCATTTTTCAAGCTTTCAAAAGCATCCACCTACCCCACAAAAATATTGCAATATGCACAGACTCCCTTTCCTCCATTCAGTCAATCAAGTCAATCTTCACTGACCACCCAATTGTCCAGAATATACACGACATCTATCAAACTCTCGTTGCTCAAAATATAACAGTCTCTCTCATCTGGCTTCCATCTCACATCGGCATTGATGGTAACGAAACTGCGGACCGCCACGCGAAAGATGCTACCACTAATAACGACTCAACACACATTGTCCAACTCGCAACCGACCTGAAGATCCACTTCAAAAATGCTACACAAGATTCTTGGCGACACCTGTGGCGCAATAGTACGACAGCACTTCATGATATCCATCCATCCACTTCTCCTCTCTCCCTGAACTTCTTAACCCGGAGAGAGGCTACTACAATCAGAAGAATCCGAATCAGTCATACCAAACTCTCACACGGATATCTGATGTCTTCAGGAAATCGTCCCGTTTGCCATAGCTGTAACGATATTGTGACCGTTAACCACATACTGACGGACTGCAAACAATTTGCTGCTATATACAAACAACTTGATCCTAGGCCCAACCTCAAGGAAATGCTTCACAGCCCTACCGAAATCAAGAAAGTCTTACAGTTCCTGAAAGCTACCAACCTATACTGTAAAATCTAATTTAAATATTTGTAAAAATTATGTAAATATTTGTATTTATTTTTTTCTGTGCCAATGACCAGCGCTGCACGTTAAGCAAAAATAAAAAAATAATAAAAAAAAATAATTGATTTTCAGTAGACTTTAGCTAGTTATTATTGTAAGATTTCCACAAAGTCTTCTTTCTTCTTATAAAATTTTTGAATTTTGTGAATGCAACAATATTTACTTAGTCGATTTTTAAAGCAATATTAAAATATTTTGTCCAATATTTATTATCAAAAATTAAAATTACTAAGTAAATATTTGATATACAAAATGAAACTACTATCAAATTCTACACTTCAGCAACTTCTTCTTAATATCAATCCTTTTTTCTTTCTTATTTTTTAATTTTCAAAGGCTTCTTTTTAAGTACTTCGAGGCATTTTGCAAAATTACAAGATTTCTTACTCGTTCTCTTCAAAAAATTTGTTGAGAACATTTTCTCAAGACTATCTCTTGTAACCGAGACGAATTTTCTAGGATCCATAATAGTTTCCATGGCTTGACGTCTCTCGAATTCCATAGCATTTTGTAATTTTTTCTTAAAAATACCATCACCAACGCAGATACTTTAATTTTCTATTGGTAGCCTAGTTAAATCAAAGCAGGAAGCTACAATCACTGGTAATAAACGGAACATCTTGGAACTCACTCACGAAAATACAAAATTAAACTGACAGTGACATGGAGGAGTCGCCTTTAAATACACAAAATTAGGATTTACCGCGTGTGGGACGTCGATTTACAGCGAATATTTTAGCGCGAGTGAAGTGGATTTACCGCGAATAAAACTTTCGCGCTAGAGGGAAATGTATTTAATGCAGTAACAGTACTGCATTAAATTACAAATTGACACTTACAATATCAAACAATGATTGTTTATGGAAATAATACCAGAAAAAGTCTTTGCATGAATCCAATAATTGAAATTGTAAAGGAGATGGAACTATAGTGTATTCCCTTCATGTACCGTTCTAATTATGCCTACTAGTATTAACCGTAGGACTTTTTTTTAATACATATTATCTAGAATAAATCAATGCTCAATAAAATATCTCAACATTGTTTCATACTGTAACGTTTATTGTAATTTATATTTACAATTAATTTATATTTACAGATTTATATTGAAATACAGTCCTTACTTAATAATTTATATACACACTAAACACACACTAACTATAATTTATATGAGAGTCACTTAATAAACACTTTATCGAGGCGCGATTGCTTTCTTTCAGTATCGACACTAACTGACTAACTAACCCCGCTGCGATGCTCGTCGCCTATTTATACTCGCACGTATGTTTTTCTAGAAGCCTCTAGAACTCGAAGTTTTGGCGGATGCGCCGGGTTTTTGTAGATGTTACGTTTTCCAGATCATTCTTGAAAATACGGCGGAGGAGCTATAGTCGTATCATATGGGAATTTCACTGGGGGCACTAATTGAGCACATTAATGCAGCAGCTCGCGTAACATTGCCCCCTCCTTAAGAGACAGTTCCTCCTGGAACTAACTAGGAAACTGAAACGAGATGACTGTATCGGCAACTGGTTCCCTTGTTACATTTTCCAGTTGCATGGAAGTAACATGCGACCGTCTTCTCTGTTGGCTGTGTCTCCCTTACTTGGCCGCAGACTAGTACCTGGACTTCGGTGTCTCGGAAGATTACTTCTACCATGTTACGGATTATTCGCCAATCTAAATGCCTACATTCAATCTTGGGCATGGCTAGCTTATGCACGTCCAATTCAAGCACATGCTCCCTCAAGCCTCGTAATGCTTCCCAGACATCCTCGTACGTTGGTCTTTCGTCGAAGGTGTTTCTCGTCACTAGGTGGAAATTGTAGCGGGAGCCATCTTGCAGCTTCAGAGCTTTACCTGGTACTGGTAACTGGTCTTGCAAACGTCGGGCGCCACTCTTCTTTATGAACAGAGATGCTAGCCCACGTGCATCGGTTACGCTGGCAGGGATGTTTATTGCCAGTGAGTATTCCTCTGGAACGGTAAGCATGTCTTGTCGTCTCTCAGTGGTGACGCCGAATCTTGCTTTTGCGGTACCACCATAAGCACCCATGAACTCTACAAAAGCAGGATCGGCTACTTCCTGAAGCTGGTTTACTTCTTCATCGTGGTCACCCTCGAATGGCGCTAATCGGTTACGGTGTACCACCTTTGGCTTTCCGTTTGGGATCTTGCTGATACGATAGATGACATCGTTGATTCGTTTCTTCACGAGGTACGGACCGTCCCAAGCTTTCTGCAACTTTGGAGAAAAACCCTTTTGTCTTCTTGGGTTATGCAGCTAGACTTTGTCTCCTTCGTGGAAACCTCCTTCTGTAGCTTGCGTATCGTACCTTTTCTTCATCCTTTCGCTAGCGATCTGGAGATTCGATCGAACCAGCTCGTGTACGTCGTCCATTCTTTTTCTCAGCAGGGTCACGTAATCTTCACCAGCTATGTCTTCTCCGGGTCGGCATCCAAATTCAAGGTCGCAGGGTAATCTCATTTCGCGTCCGAACAGAACTTTTGCTGGTGTTTGGCCGGTAGACTCATTGATGGCGGATCTGTAGGCCATCGCAAATAGCGAGAGATATTGGTCCCAATCTCGCTGATGGTTAGATACTACTTTAGACGGGTATTTGCCAAGAGTTCTGTTCATTCGCTCTACCATTCCGTCCGACTGTGGATGCAAAGCCGTAGTTCTCGTTTTCTTCATGCCGAGCTTTTCACAAACTTCCTGGAACAGCTGCAGCTGGCTTTCGAAGTTTCTGCCTTGGTCGCTGTGTATTTCCAGGGGCACTCCATATCGGCAAATGAACTCATTCAAAAGCACGTCGGCAACAGTTGCGGCTTCTTGGTTTGGAATGGCATACGCTTCTACCCATTTTGTGAAATAATCCATCACCACCAAAATGTACCTGCTGCCATTTGCTGTCGGTGGAAACGGTCCGGCAATGTCCAGGGCAATGCGTTCAAAAGGGCTTCCGACATTGTATTGCTTCATAGGAGCCTTTCTTCTTCCTTGTGGTCCATTGGTCGTAGCACAGGTAGTGCACTTCTTACACCAGTCCTTCACATCTTCGGAACTGTGCATCCAATAAAACCGTTCTCGCACTTTCTGGAGGGTCTTCTTCACACCTAGATGTCCTCCTGACGGACTGTCGTGTAATTTCCGCAGTACTGCTGCTACCCTTGTTCTTGGAATCACCAACTGTCTTCTACTTTCGGAACCTTCATCGTTCTCGATTACTCGCTGTAGCAAACCGTTTTCCAGAACCAGCGAGTCCCACTGGGCCCAATACGATTTCATCGTTGGCGAGTACCTTGCAATCTCCTGCCAAGTAGGTCGACAGTTTACCTTTTTCCAATGTCGGATTTTCTTCAAGTCGGGATCGTTCTCTTGTTCCTCTTCCAACTTTTCCGGTGTCCATTCGTCACTGGTCACCGTGGTTCTTCGAATGGCAGCTTCCTTAGCTTCTGTTTTGGTGCAGTGAGAGCACTCTGCTGGGCATGGTCTTCTAGAGAGTGAGTCTGCATTTCTGTGGCTTATTCCGGCTCTATGCTCAATGGTGAAATTATATTCTTGGAGCCGCTCGATCCATCTGGCGATTCGACCTTCAGGGTTCTTAAATTGCATAAGCCACTTAAGTGCGGCATGATCGGTTCTAATCACAAATTTCTTCCCATACAGATACTGATAGAAGTGCTCCACGGACTTCACTACTGCTAGGAGCTCTCTTCTTGTGACGCAGTAGTTTTGTTCTGGTTTGGAAAGAACTTTACTATAATATCCCAGAACTTTCTCTTGTCCTCCTTGAACCTGTGATAGCACTCCTCCAATTCCAACATTGCTAGCATCAGTATCTAGTATAAATTCTCCCTCTGGTAGTGGATAGCCGAGTATAGGTGCAGTAGTCAAGTGATTTTTCAAGGTTTCGAACGAAGTTTGACAGTCTTCGTCCCAGCGAAACTCCCTTGCTTCCTCTGTAAGTCATGTCAAGGGTTTAGCGATATCTGCAAACTTCTTTATAAATCGCCTGTAGTATTTACAGAGTCCAAGGAAGCTTCTAACTTGGTGCTTGTCGGTGGGTCTTGGCCACTTTCGTACGGTAACAGCTTTTTCTTCGTCTACAGCTACACCATCCTTGCTGACTACATGGCCTAGATAATTGACTTTGTTTTGAAATAGTTGACATTTCTTGGGGTTGAGCATCAGTTGGGCAGCTTGCAACCTTTTGAAGACACCTTCCAAATTCTTTCGATGTTCTTCTAACGTCCTTCCCAAGACTATGATGTCGTCGAGGTACACTAAGCATGTCTTCCAGGACAACCCTCGCAATACGTTTTCCATCAGTCTTTCGAACGTGGCGGGGGCATTGCACAGCCCGAATGGCATAACGGTGAAATGCCATAGTCCAGATCCGGTGGTAAACGCTGTCTTTTCTTTATCGGCTGGATCCATTTCTACCTGCCAATATCCAGACTTCAGGTCCAAGGTAGAAAACAATTTGCTACCGGCCAGCGTATCCAGAGTATCGTCGATTCTCGGTAGAGGATAGCTATCTTTCTTTGTAACATTGTTCAATTGCCGGTAGTCCACGCAAAACCTCGTGGTTCCATCCTTCTTCTTCACCAGAACTACCGGAGAGACCCAAGGGCTGGTAGAAGGTTCTATTACCTTGTCCTCTTCCATCTCGCGAACAATTCTCTCCGCTTCCTCTCTTTTGGCCTTTGGTAGTCGTCGAGCCGATTGTCTTATCGGCTTAGCGTCGCCGGTGTCAATTTTGTGTTTGACAGCAGATGTTCTTCCTGTCTTTCCTCCTTTTGGTACAAAAAGAGATCGGTATTGTAGCAAGAGTTCTCTGATTTTTTTCTTCTCTTGCAGGCTAAGGGATTGTCCAGCCACTGCCATCATTTGTTCAAATTTATTGTTGGCATCATTGGAAGTTTTTGTTTGATGAATTATTGACGCCACTGGTACGCAAGTTCCAATTTTGGTCTCCTTCTTTATAGTTATGGGATGGTCATTTACATTTATAATGCGTACAGGTACTTCTTCGGCAGCCATGACTAACCCTTTTCCTATCAGGATTCCTCGACCAACCTCTTTATCATGATTCCATGGTTCCATCATGACCGGTGTTCCTTCTTCGACGGTTCCTTGTACCCTTGCCACAGTAAAAAATTCACTCCTTGCGGGTACAACTGTATCCTCCTGTACGGCTACCTGAACAGTCTTATCCTCGTGTGGGTGAAGGAATACTTCCTCAGAACCTACTCTAATCACTCGGTTCTTGAAATCTAGCTGGAAGCCATGTAGGTTCATAATGTCCATTCCGAGTATTATGTCCTCTTCGATATCAGCGACAACGACAGTGTGGGTGAACTTCTCTGCGCCAATTCCCAATTGCACCGGTAGCTCACCATGGACATTGGCGCTTTCACCTGTGGCAGTCCTGAGTCGCAGTCTCGTCGGTAAAAGTCT
Source organism: Galerucella calmariensis (assembly GCA_910591675.1). Classification (NCBI taxonomy): domain Eukaryota; kingdom Metazoa; phylum Arthropoda; class Insecta; order Coleoptera; family Chrysomelidae; genus Galerucella; species Galerucella calmariensis. Next base: position 26,565 of record CAJUYG010002811.1, read on the forward strand.
TTTCCGGGTGTTGACAGTCTCGGGGCGAATAATAGTCCTCGTTGCTCCAGTGTCCACCAATAGTGTATACTTCCTACCATTAACTTCACCATCCACGTATACACTATCATCGCGACATTTCAGAGAGGCTATTAGAATGAGAGGGTCTTCGGGTCGAAGCTGCCCTCTGAAGGTCGACCCTTCCTAGTTTTCCTGCTGGGCGTCTTTGTTTGTAGCAGTTCTCGGTCGCTTGCACGAACTGCGTACATGTCCCATTTCTCCACAATTCCAGTATCTCACAGCTTTCGGTTTTCCATTTGAGATGCTTTTCATCATGTTGACGATCTGGTCAAGCTTGCTCTCCACTTCTTCGTCTGCTACAGCCCTCACCTTGCCGTATACTCCGGAAGCCTGTGTAGCTGCTTCGTACTCCAAGGCTGCAGAGAGTACGTCGACCAGTGTCTTGTACCGAGCCAAGCGTAGAGTTCTCTGCATTTCATGGTCACGAACTCCGTCGATGAATGTCTGTACCCCTAAACATTCCATGACATTCTCCGGTGCCGATGAATAGGCAAACCGCACCAACCTCGCAATGTCTGCTTCGAATTCTTGCAGAGTTTCGTCGCGTTTCTGTTTGCGGTTTTTCAGCTGCGACTGGTACAGATGCTCCAAGTGTTCCAGGCCATATCTCATGTTCAATCGCTTTTTGAGTTGTTCAAAATCTTCGGTCTCTTCCACTGGAATGGTCTGGAGGATATCCATGGCGTCTCCTCTAAGGGCAAGAGTTAAATTCAACGCTTTTTCTTTCTCACTCCAGTTGTTTGCCTTTGATGCCGCCTCGAATTGCTTAAGATAGTTCGGCCATGACGTTTTACCATCGAATGTTGGCAGTTTCACTCGGCTGTTAATATCGTTTTCTCTTTTCGGTTTCAACTCTACTTTCTCTTTCAGTTCGTCGTTGTTCGGGGCTTGCCTAGTTGTAATAGCCGGATCATTACTAGTCTTCTTTTCGATTTCTTTGATTTTTTGTTTCATTTCTTGCTCCATTCTTTTAATCTTTTCTTCCATGGCAGAAATTTCGTTTTTCATGTCCGCTGAAAGTTTACTTTCCATGGATGAAATTTCGTTTTTTATATCCGATTTTAGGGACGAAATTTTATTTTCAACTTTATTTTCGACAGCGGCAATATCATTTTTTATTGACAAAATATCGGCGGAAATATCGTCCTTTATAGTTGATATTGACGAGATTATGGTGGAGGACTCGTCATTGAATAAGAATGTTTCTGGATCCAAGTCTTCACTTTCCAGTGCTCTTTTCAGTCTTTCAACCAATTCACTCTTCTTACCGGACGTTTCCAACTCGCGATTCTCCAATTCTGCTTTTAGTTCCGTCACTTTCAGGTCATATAGTCTCTTGGCCATTTTTACGTGATTATTTATTTATATCACCCCACACCTGACACCAATGTAACGTTTATTCTAATTTATATTTACAATTAATTTATATTTACAGATTTATATTGAAATACAGTCCTTACTTAATAATTTATATACACACTAAACACACACTAACTATAATTTATATGAGAGTCACTTAATAAACACTTTATCGAGGCGCGATTGCTTTCTTTCAGTATCGACACTAACTGACTAACTAACCCTGCTGCGATGCTCGTCGCCTATTTATACTCGCACGTATGTTTTTCTAGAAGCCTCTAGAACTCGAAGTTTTGGCGGATGCGCCGGGTTTTTCTAGATGCTACGTTTTCCAGATCATTCTTGAAAATACGGCGGAGGAGCCATAGTCGTATCATATGGGAATTTCACTGGGGGCACTAATTGAGCACATTAATGCAGCAGCTCGCGTAACAATACCATTATCTTATACAAAGTATGTGGGAGTAGTTTTGTTATAAATTACACATCTTGGGGGTACTTCACTTTAAGTAACTATAAGGTGAATTCATTTAAATTAATGTGTGTATATATATATATGTTATACTTGCACTAACACAAAAGACTTTTTAAAAAAAATTTATTTTTACTTAGAAACAGATAGAAATGTATGATACGGTTATGAGTTCTTAACTAACTAAAACTAAACATAGTTTCCCTATTTATGATATTCCTCCGTGGGAACGTGACACAAAGTAAATAATTCTACGAAATATGCAACTATGCTTAATATAATTACATGGGAATAGCAACTAAGCTTGACATTCTAGGAGCTATAATATGACACCTGATGAGTGTGCATATAACATTGACATTCTAAGAGTTATAATATGACACCTGATGAGTGTGTGGTATTTGTGCATATAACAACTTCCCTCTTAAAAAAAAAATTGATGTTATACAGCAATTTTTTAAGAGAAAAAAAAAGGAAGAAAACAATTAAAATTGAACTAAGAATGAAAATTATTTTTAACACTAATATTAAACTATAGAAATGTCGTTCTTCGGTTGGGTTTCTTCACATCCCCTTGAATTTAAACGTGGTCTTTTCTTTGGAAGAAAGTTCAAAAGCATGCTTGATTTTTGAGGCTCTTCTGATTGAGTTTTTGGTCTTCGATGTCTTCGACACTTACAAGTCAAATAAGCGGTGACTAGTGCTATTATAAAAGCAATAGTAAGGTAGGTGAACCAAGAGATATTTTTTTCAACAAAGGGTTTGTTGATGAGGTCATCGATATCTCTGGAATATTGGTCCAATGTAGTTTTGGTGACATCTAAGTCTTCCAAATTAAGGCTGTCTAATTTTATTGGTTTTAGTTTGAGAATGGCTATGTTTTTCGGAATATCGTCGCAACAGTCAAAGTCAATTAGTACGGGATGAGTTTCGTACGTGATATTCGAACTTTTCTTTAATCCGGCTTGCACTTTTGTCGTACCGATAAATGCTAAACAACCCATTCGAAGGTTGAAAATAGAATTTTTGGAAATAATTAGTGTCTCTCGATTTTTGTCGCACTTTATGGTTACACGTACTGGTTCGGCTATTAAAACCAGCCACGCACTGTCTTTAAGTTTTTGCACGTTGTAGCCTTGACCGATAAACAAAGTATTTTTGCAGTTTTCGGGCAAAGCTTTATAGTTTCTGAAAAGCCGTGCTTCACATATTGCATTATCGTCTATCGGGTACGCGTACAGACCACTACAAATTTTTTGGTAGGGTCCGAGAGGTTTACACTTATTTGGATTCTTGAGTGGGATATACGTCAAAGCATCTTCATCTCTTGCTAAGTACTTTTGAGAAATACTCAAAATGTGGTGTAGCCCTGTTCTATTATCATAAATCGGTATTGGAAATAAATGAGATACAGTGAAAATGTGTTGATCTATTAAAGGGATTTTAAGAACAAAGACTAGATCTGAGTGGGTTTGGTAGGCTTCGATATTAATAATTTCCAAATACTGAGCCAATTTAGCTTCATTAACAGATAACGGTAGATTTTTATGTTCTAAATTTTGAGATATAAGTTTCAAGGATGACAGAAGTTCATTGGGTTCAATAATGGTAGTATGAAGTATCTTTAAACTGGCAAATGTTATTGAGTTTAATATATCAGTTATCGCTTGTTCAAGGAATGTGTAGCTTTCCAAAAGTTTCTCGCAAATTCCAAGAAATATTAATTTTGACTCTATATAATTAATTTCGTTTGCTGATTGATAAACGGCCTTCTTAATATTTTCAATATCTTGGTTTAAAAGCCCTTCATTGATTTTTATTTGGCTTATACTGGAGTTAAAGTCTTTAATGACCGTTTGGGTAACAGAAATTTGATTCTTCAAAAGATTCTCAATTTTGGTTTGGTCGGATTTTAGTTGATTGATACAATTCGTGTAATATTCGCCATCCGATGCGTCAAGATTTCCAGTGATTGATTTAAAAATGGTACCGATTCCGTTTAGTATCCCGCGTTTGTGTCGTTTAACGTCAAGCGTTATTTGGTCAAGTTTATTTTTAATAGATTTTGAAATCTGAAATAATAGTGTAAGTTGATTTTTGACTCCTGAATGAAAATTATTGATAGGGTTGTTGCCGGAACAGATAGATTTTTGAAGTTTTTCCAATATTTGATTATTTGAAGTGTATGCGATTTGTAGGGAGGTAATATTCTTATGTACTAAAAGCGTCCAATCTTCGTTGGTAACTACTATTCTTGTCTCATCGTGGTAGTAGACTCCTATCGTGCTATTTATCGGGTTGATTGTGAATTGGGAAACCACTGTTCCGATCAGCAGTAGAATCCTAGAAAAGATTAATTTTCAAAGTAAGGTAATGTCGAAGTTGTATTTTGATTTTTGTTTCGTCACTGGGTTAAGAACCGTTGCTGAGTTATTTTTATGAATTTCTACAATTTCGAACGGACCGTTGAATTTATTTTGTAATTTGTTTTTTATTTGTGTTTCTTTTACATATACTTTGTCTCCGACTTTGTAATCTGGCGTATTACCGGAAACATGTTGGTCAAAACGGACTTTAGCTTTATTCTTTTTATCTAGTGTTTTCGCGCGAGCTATTTTATAGTAATAAGATATTCGGTTGTTGAGGTCTCTAATATATTTAGTGATTAATTCTTGTTCATTATATAGTGTTTCTGGAGGTCTACTTGATGTATGTCCAAAAACTAATTCGTATGGCGTGAAACCATGAGTCTTATTTTTAGAATTGTTATAGCTTATAACGGCATATGGTAAAATGTTAAAAGGGTGTTCAGTGGGGTTTTCGGCGACATGAATTCTGATCATTTCCAATAGGGTCGGGTGGAATCGTTCTATTGATCCATTGGATTGGGGATGACTTACGCTAGAATTTGTTATTTTTATATCAAATAATTTGCAAAGGTCTTTGAACAAATGATTATCAAATTCTCGCCCAAAATCGCAGTGTATGCGTAAAGGAGTTCCGTAATGTTGGAAATAAATTAACAAGGTATTTACGATCGACTTGGCAGTTTTGTCCGGAATAGGATATACTTGTGAAAATTTTGTTAATTCATCGCGGATTGTAAGTGCGTAATTTTTTGTTGGAACTTCTAAAAGTTCTATATTTATTCTTTCGAATGGTGTTTTGGGTGTTTCAGTGATGACAAGAGGACTATCAGTATTTTTTCGATACACCTTTGTCTGTTGACAAATCTCACAAGCTTTAATGTGTTTTTCAACGTCTCTAGTAAGGCCAGGCCAATTATATTTTTGCCTTATGCGTCTTATGGTTTCGTTAATACCGCGGTGTAAATGTGTTTTTCCATTATGATATTCATCCAAAATAATTGGTATTTGATCGTTGTCCGGTGTTTTTGCAATATTCTGGCAGACTTTAAATTTTAATTCGGTTTCGGACAAAATAAATGACAGCATTTCTAAAGAGGGTAAATCTGGATTATTTTCTACGGCGTATACTTCATTAGCTTTAAAAATATCTTTGCTTAAAAATAATGCCGCGAATAAATATTCATTTAAATCATACAGATCGAAAGGAAGAGGTATTATTAAATATTTTCGGTGCCTTACAGTTTTGCTACTAAAGACATTTATTTTACAAGGAGAGAAATCAGCATTTTCCTCAAAAATATCTACGATAATTTTGTCGTGTAAGTTACATTTTAATAAGACAATGGTACTATTCATTCACAGCGGTCAAACTAGAACACGGATAGTGCAGAATCAGCAAGTCTCGAGGATAATCAAAGTTTATAAATAGGATAAGAGAACAATTAATATTCATTCTGGCATAAATCATAGTAGTAACATATATCTTTTCTTTTTACACTTAGTATATAAGATATAAGTTTCATTGTATAAATATATTTAATATAATTTGTTTTTAAAAAAGCAAGTTTCGAATATTAAAATATAATTGGCGCAGTCAGTAGGATCGCGAAAGAGTCCTAGTAGTGAAAACTCGTCGTTTTTAAACGTTTATTCGCGATTTGAACTTTAATATACGGTGCAACTCGAAACTTAGTGAAAACCCAAGAAAAGAACTTTCCTGACGGACAGCATTTGTAGCTAAGCCTTCAGAGAAACAGAAACATTCCTGGACGACAGCAGTTGAAGCTCCTCATCCAGAATCTAATACAGTATCTACAGTCTACTGGACATGAAGTTGATCATCGCCCTTTTTCTGTAAGTACTTACTTATGTCAGAATCCTTTGCTCATAATCCTTCAAGTGATATATCCGCAGAGTTTTTAGCAACCTTAATCTCTAATTTAAATTTAACTGATAATAGTTCTAATTCTACTATAATAAATAAAGAAAACGATAATACAATGGCAGTCCCACAATTTGATATTAAGACGCTTTGTATTTTACATCCTTTCGATGGAAAACCTAGTGAATTATATGATTTCATTAAAGTAACTACAACTTTATTAAATCAATTTTACGATAGAACAGCCGGTAATGAAAATTGCATTCAAAATATGTTGTTATTACACGGTATAGTTTCAAAAATTATTGGCAAAGCCAAAGAAGTTATTTCAATTTATGGTTATAATGATTGGGATGATTTAAAAACAATTTTAATACAAAACTTTGGTGATCAAAGAGATGAAAACTCATTGACACGAGATTTAGTTAATTTAAGGCAAAATTTTAATGAACATCCGCAACAATTTTATCAGAGATGTCTAGAAATTTTGAATACAGGGTGATTCATTACTAATTGGAAATAATTTAATAGTAGAATCCTGACTTCAAATTATGAAGATTTAACCCAAAACACCTAAATAAAATGTAGCTGCTTACTTAGTTACAGGGTGTTTTGTTTAAAAATTTAAAAACTATTTGTGCTCAGTACTTTAAAACTGTTTTACCTTTTCATTTCATATTTGGCAGAAAGTGTAGACACTGTACACCCTACCAAATAAAAATAAACAAACGTTTCTGGCTACTACCAGAGGCGTACG
>CAJUYG010002812.1:0-26881 GCA_910591675.1 Galerucella calmariensis
TTATGGGCTTCCCTCTATCAGGCAACGCCTTGTGAAAACGTTGCTATGCAACCACCTGTCTTGCTATTAGCAAGCAAAACGTTGCTATGCAACCACCTGTCTTGCTATTGGCAAGCGCGTGCGTGTCTTCTTCTTTCTCTATTTGAATATTGACTGATTGATTGTCCTACTTGTTTCCTCACCCCATACCGACACTTCAGACAGATTTGCAAAACAATAAATACCAAATCCTCTTCAGGTTTACCCTTGATGTTGTAGCTTCTCAATTCCGTTCGAACTTTCATAATTACCTCGGAAGCAGTATATACAGAAGTCATGTGGTCTGTGGGTTTCATTTCGTCAATGCTAAACTTTACTATTTCGTCAGTATTGTTGTACTCTGACATATTATTTCTCCTGTGTTGTTGTCTTGGAGTATCTAATCAGTCCCGGATTTATAAATAGGTCGTATAGGCCACGGCAGATTTCAAATGACGGTTCACTTGATTTTGGTTTTCTCATGGTTTCAGATATAGAGGATGATTGATTCAAGAATGTGTGCATTTTCAGAGTCACATTTCCTCTGATAAAACTGCAGAGTGTACAGTGAAGCCTGGATCAAACTCACTACTCAGTCTCCCAACGTTTTTGAGAAATCAATCTCTGTCTAATGTCTACCCTAACTTGGATATAGCTCTCCACATTGCACTTTCCACTCCGGCTACAAATTGTTTTGGGGAAAGGAGTTATTCCTTTTAAGACGCGTTTAAAATTATCAAAGGTTTTCATTGTCTCAAGAAAAAATTAAATCTCTGGCTCTTCTCTACATAGAAGCAGAGATAATGAACACCATAAAGTATGATGATATAATAGATGATTTTGCTATTAAAAAGGCCCGTAAAAAATTGTATATCTTGTTTCTTTTTTACGATCTCTTTCTTAATGACTAATTTATTCGTTTATTTTTACCTTTCATTCGTTTATTTAGAAAGGTATGTACATGGGGCGGCAGGCCTACACTCATAAAAAATACAAATCCGGCCTGTATCTAATGATTTTGGCAATCGTGGGAGATCCGGCAGTATTTCGATGATTGATATCTGTGATTTTCAAACCTCTTTTATGCTGGAGGCAAGTCTTTGTACTTGCTCATCGCAGCCACGGCTATTTTTGTCCACCATACCAAATTTACCTTATGACAATTGTTTTCTATCTTCATTGGCAGTTTAACATTCCTTCGCCTCTCCTCTCCTTCCTACCACACTATTAATAATTTTTAACCGGAAATATTTTCAGATACAAGGAAGTCCGACAGTGGGAGAAAGACTCTCAAGAAAACGATACACCATATCCCGATTATTAGACAACCAAGATATAGAAACTTATTGGACGAATTTAAGAATGATTTACAACGAATCGAATATTTTAATATGGAATAGTCTTCGTGAAGGACTTCAGAAATATTTGGAAATATTAAAAGATCGTAAAACGATTAGCGAAGAAGTATTGAAGCTGAGAAAAAGAAATAAAGATTTAAAAAGACTGTTAGCTGATTATATGGACCATGGTGTAACGATGAATGCGCCGTGTGCGCTTCAAACTGAAATTTCACCAAAATGTTCGGTGCCACCCCAAACTAGTTATAAATAAAAAATTTAAGTACTGTTTATAGTTTTTTTTGGTTATGATTATTTGAGTGTCAAATGTCAACGATACGGCTAACCTTGTAAATACACTGATGATATTTTCATGATTTTAAGCGTGAAAATGGGAGAAAAGCTGTGGGGTGTTGTAGTTGAAAATTATTTTTCGTTTTTTGATAACCTAGGCATGTTTCTTCATATAAAAAGTTATAATTACTTTCGTTTAATTTTAGATCCTATTGAATCTCATGTTGCAGTTGAAAAAATCAAAGAAGTGGAAATGGACATTCATCTGGATACGGAAAACATAACAACAGGATCCAATATATGTTTGGAAGGTAATAATGTGTCAAAAGAGAATTAAATTTATATTAAATAAATTGTAATTCTAAATATTGTTTTACAAATAATTCCTTTTACCGATGTTTTTGAATCAAATTTGTTTTAAAATGAATCAGAAATCACGAACACCTAGTGCTTCAAAATAATGTGGTAACCTTGTCGGACAATTTTTAGTAGGACACAGCAAAGTTAGGGGCTTCCTGCAACCCTTATATTTCTTACCACATATGACACTTTCATTTTGTACTGTTTTTTTACACAAGTTTTGCGTATCGGACCACTTCCCCCACAATAATAATGGGGATTTTCGATATAATATAATATTTTTCACTACAATAGAGTGAGTTAATAGGATAGATTTGAAAACAAAATTGAGAGCTTACAAAATGTCGACGATTTTTTATGTAGTATAATAAAAAATAATCTCTAATAACATTCAATGTTGAAAAAATACGTTTAAATTGAATTGCCGCATTGATAATTTCTATTTTCCATTTAAATGACAAAGAAACAAAATTGTCTCATGGTTTGGAATTTTATAGCTTACGTAGGGACCAATTGGGCGGAATAGAATTCAATGAGACCTCTGGCGGAAAAAATTGTAACTGTCGCAACGAGTAATTTAATTCGTTTTACATTGTTTTTGTATTATATGCAAGTCAACGTAATTACCGTAAAAACGTACTTTATTTGTTTAATTTTGTGTCAGTGACAAATTTAAAACTGTGTTTTTCTACTCAACTCAACTGTCATCAATTCTGAGGTAATATTCTTATATAATCAGAGATATTATGGAAGAGGTTATGTTATTCTATTTTTTGTTTTCATTGCAGATCAAAGAAAAAATAAGTCGGTATTAAAGATTTAAAATATTACTCAATACAAACCTACCTTCCCTGCAACTTTGGTAGATATAATTATATCAAAAATAAATTAAAAACACGAAATCAGACCTAAAACTAAACAGTTAATTTAACGCTTGTTGTACTTTTCACTCAATACAAACATACCTTCCCTGCAACTTTGGTAGATATAATTACATCAAAAATTGAATAAAAACTCGAAATCAGACCTAAAACTAAACAGTTAATTGAACGCTTGTTGTACTTTTCACAAATATCCTCGCAAATATCAACCATACCTAATACTACAAAAATAAAAATTTAGTTTAACAACACAAAATACTAAAGCACGATAAAAGAAAAACCGAAAGTTTTACAAAACACACACTGAAAATAACTAAAACAGCAAAATAAAACCACTTAAATATCAAAGGGCTTATACGGCAGCTGATTTGTTTTACTCGTTGCTAAGATGACGTTGACATTTCAGAGAGCCATTTATCGAATTCTAATTTTCCCAATACTGCGAAATAACGGATATATTTTTGTAGGCGCTCTAAAAAAAAGGACTGTAATAATTTTTTGATATTTTTACTCAGTCCAACAATATTCTCGGTATATTGAAAGAAAAACAAAGTAATTGATTTTTTTGAAGCAGTCGATATAAACGACTAGATTTTTTTGTCAGTTTGGTGAGTAACAGGACGGTTTAGATTCAAAATTAGTCCCGGTAGGTGGCGTTGCAATCAAATTCAGAACTCATAAACGTGTGATGAAAATTTGTGTGTCTGTTTGAGTAAGTAGGATTAGATTAACAATTAGACACGGTAGGTGGCGTTGCAATCGAGTTCATACTGAACAACTCCTAAAGGGATGGGCCGAATGGGCTCAATTACATATTTTTTTTATTTTACCATTAGGAAGAGCACATCATTTTGAGTCTCTGTGCAAAAAATTAGACGTCAGCGAGGCTCCTAAGTCGCCTAAAAAAAATTATAAACATTAAACAGCGCTCCTCTCCGAATTTCAGGCGCGACGTCATCGCTTCGGTTAGATTATTACTTCGCTAGTAACAGTAGGTATTTTGCTAGCTTATATGCTTATTATTTATTATACATCTTAGCAAACTATAAACAGTGTTATGTTTGTGAAGTAAGAACGTTTAGAAATAATTTAAACTATTCGACACAATGGACCAAAGCCAGAGTAAAAAAGCTATAAATATTGTGCGGTTCCAGAATGTAAAAGTACTACGATTAAAACATCTAACAAAACATTTATTTCTATTAATAAGGAAGCAATGAAGAATTGTTATAAATTACATTATAAAATACGTTGTGAATCCATATTGAGAGGGTTATTGAAAACCACACGCTTGTATTAATCTATTTTTTTTTATTACGTAGATGATATTGTTCTTATAGCTTGTGGTGTTATTAATGTTCAAAATTATTCAATAAAATAATGGGTCACTTCTTCACAAATTAAATTTTATTAAATAGGTACTGCTTTTTTTCCAAAAAACGGGTAATCTTTTTCAATAGATCATCAACAAAACTGGCGTATATTATGCTTTAAAAGAAATTATTTTATTTGATTCAAAGTCCGGATCAGCTCTAACAAATATCGCTTTTTTTACCAGTGAGGTGCATGTGCATTTAGATCTGATGTGAACATTTGGAACTATTATTACCTGCTCCATCAAAATATGTTTTTCTTGTTCTTTTCAACATTGGTGATTTAATTTCCACTACACATTAATCATAAATATCATTTGGAGAAGCTCCTCTAATTGGGCAGTCTGCAGTTTAAAAAATTGCAATTGTTTACTGAGTAACCTATAGCGTTATCTCCGTAACTTTGTCCACCAGACCAGGAATAAAATAAAACATCTGGAATCACCCTGTATATCATTGGAGAGAGCATATATTTATGAAAATATTGACATTTTTAATCATTCTGGCCGGAAAACAGCCAAAAACGATGTGTCACTTAGAAAAAATTATAATTTAATCTCGTGTTTTTAAAAAACTTCATAATCATTAGCAAGTCCACTTCTGGAAGATTTAATGAGTCTGCTTTTTTAAAATTAGGTCCACGCATTTTATTTTATCCACACAAAATTTTGCGAGTAATTCAAAATAAATAAATTCTACGCGAGGCACCTTATAGTCAGAAGCGTAATGTTTGTGCACATTAACTTTCATATGTGGTGACGTCACAGTCATAGTCTTCGCCCCGCTACGGTATGCTTCTTTAATTGGTTGTATTAGGAGAACGACATATTCTATTGACATGAAATTTTCAGAATCATATGTTTATCCTTAGTACTTTGTTTTACGACAGTTAAAAATGATTTAAAAATTTTAGTAAACGAGCCCATTGATGGCATTTAGCATAGGAGGAAATTTCAAAAAATGGATTAAACAATAGTTTTACCGAAAAATTGTAAGGAAATTGAGGAATATATTGAAAGACCGAAATCTGGTGAATGTCGAGATACACCGGTGAATGTCAACATTCTCAACGTTGCTTGACGTATGTCCGAAATACTAAGCTTGTTCAAATGAAACCCATCTTTGGTCAGGTTAGCCTTGGAAACAATTATAATCATTCAACTGACGTTTTCCAACATCAGTAGTGTATGCAAACGTCACACTGATCTGTTTATTTCGTTTATATTTGACAGCGATTTTAAGTATTGTGACTTTGAAATGGCGTTTGTCGTTAACAATCCGTCCAAATGTGATAATGCTCGGCCTCATGTTGCCAACGTAGTGAAAGAAAATCTGCAACGAAAGAAATGGAGGATATTAGACCATCCACCCTATAATCCCGATTTATCGCCTTGCGATTTTCACATCTTTGTGCCACTAAAAAAGGCGTTAAAAGGTAACCGTTTTCAGTCGGACGCAGAAGTACAAAACGCTGTGAAAGAATTCTTCCAGCAGCAGCCACAAGAATTCTATAAGCAGGGTATACATCGATTGGTGAAACAGTGGGATATGTGCCTCAATTGTAGTGGTAGTTATTTGTAACTGTACTTGTCAATAAATTTTTCCTGGACCAAAGATGGGTTTCAATTGAACAAGCCTCGTATTGTTGAAATTTCATTATTTCTAACTTACACCGGCGATTGTCGACATTCAGGATGCACTCATGGTGTATGTTAAAAAGAATTTTTTTTTTTTGAAATAAAAACAAAAAAAATCCATAGGTCTTTATTTATTAAAATAATATGGGAAAAGGACTTTGTTGAAATCAAAACAAACAGTAGAACATAAAAATATAAAATGAAATATAAATAATAAGAACAATATCTTATTTATTGCAACAACTTAAATTACCGTGGCACTTCGAATTGCACAAAAGTTTCTTGCTTTTACAGCTGCATTTGGTCGTGGAACACTTCCTTTTGCAGTTACAACGTGTATAGCCTTGCCCTCCACTTTTTGAATTAGCAGAAGCTGCTTCTCTTAGCGGCATTTCTTTTGTTGAAACTTCGTCCATGGAAAGTAACTTTTCTTTACAAATCACGAACTTATTACGGGTGAAAAGCTGCTTCAAGGTACCATGTAAATTTTCAAAAAACTTATCACGATTCACTGTAGTAGCCATTGAATACAAATTATAATTTCTAATAAGAAAATTAAATAGGTTAGGGAGCGCTGTCAAACGTTGCGTTAGACTGACGAAGACAAAGCTAACTGAAACAAAGGGCTGGAACCGTCTAAAAACTTGTCGCGACCTGCAGTGTCCGAGAACCACCGGACCTCATTTGTGTTTGTAGACATATACAGGTTAAAGTCCGAATGTATAATAGAATTAAGAAATGTTCGGACTTTCACCAAGGCATTTGACATTTGTCGACATCCACCGGCGAATGTTGACATTCACTACTTTCGGTCTTTCACGGTAACATATTGATTCTATTAAAAAATTAATAATACTCGTACTATCTCACCTTTCCACCCAAAATAAGTAACAATGTGATCTTTTTTAATCAAAATTTGTATAATATGGAAATACAAGACAGGACAATGTCTGTTGGGTTCGCTACTTTGTAATATTTCAGGATTTTTAAATAAGTCGACGTATACAGGATGTTGTATATTTATCGTTTTATCAATTTTATTTTGTAGTAATTTAAAATGTGTAAAAAAATTAAACTATATGGCCGTGACTTTAAATGGATGTATTTTTTAATGCTGAACATTTCTAAATAATATTTCCAGGTTTTAAAAATAATCAAATTTTTTGAGAATCTTCGTTCTACGTTCATATTTTTTTTTTGTAAATGTATAGTTTTAGGGGATGCACAAATTTTTAGCAAGAATAACTAAAATCCAAATATTTTGAGAATTCAGGGATAGTAGTTCAACAAAAACTTGTGCAACATAATTTTGTATACCCAGGAGATTGTCTTTAACATATTTGCTGCTTGAAATTACCTATCAAGAAAAAATTATTTGAATGAAAATTCCATTAGTTTAACATTCGCGCTCAACCAAAAATGACACAAGTATGTTGTAGACTTGTATATCACGCTAAAAAGTGTGCAAGTATGGTGTTTATTAATGGTTAAAATATTACCAATATCCAATCAGCCATTTCATAATTGTAAACAAAAAACCATTTTTCATTCTCAACTTTAGAGCCCTATAGTTCGTTAGCGAAGGGCGTAAAGAAAAATTTTTATATGAAATACCATCATTATTTTTAGCCTATCTATCACCTCCCAAGTTTTTGGTACGAACTCCTGGGACACCCTGTATACACCATGGAGGTGAAGACATTTATAAACCACGCACCTTATTTCGCTTGGTGCTCGGTCAATAATAAGAGTCTTCACCACCTTGGGGATGACACTTCAGATGCAGGATTTTTGTTTGAAGTAGGCACTCCAAATTATTAAATAAAACAAAATTTCAGTGGACACTTTGGGTAATTGTACTGATCAACAAGAAGAAGCAGACGTTTTCGAAGACACTTCCAGTACGCCGAGTCTATCCAGCGAAGATAATAAAGTACATTTGAAAAGAGGTACAAATTTTGAAAAAAGAACCTTCATACCGATACCTTTGGAAGTAAATAAGATGAAGCTTGATATTAATAGAATAAACGAATTAGACAGGTTGTAACAAGTATATACAGTGTGGAACAGCCAAATGGTATAAATTTGATAACGAATAAATGAGGGCGTGTTGAGAAAAACGCTTGGACATGTTGATTTGTATTTTCAAATGCGCATTTAAAAAATATATTATACACTGTGTTATCTATAAGATGTGACATAGGGCTTCCTGTACAAAACTGTCGAACGCGAGCTAACCTTTTTTCCAAATAGCGTTCATAAAAAATAATAACAAATTTGGAAAGGTCGTTGAAAAATAAGTTTGTCCACGACCACCTAATAATAAGTCAATATTTTACCTCCTAACTAAAGGTATATGGTTCCCATATATCAACTGTCGTGAATTATGGTTCATAATACACTGTAGTGTATTATGGTTCATAATTCACGACTAGAGATGGGGGTACAATATGGAATAAACTATTAAATCTGTGTAATTTGTTCAGGAAATTTGTTTCTGACATATATCGTATCTATAAAATATTGTAATTTTTAGTATTGATACTTTTCATAACGATATTTCCTAATATTAAGTATTTTAAAACAATATATTTATAACGGTACGCTGATACTTTCTACAGTATCGCCCATCTCTTTATATGTCAAATTATTTGAAGTAGCTGCCACAACATTTTGAGGTTAGTAATATGCCAAATCGCTACTGACTTTTATTTATTAATAAATAAATTAAGTGTCGTGGACAAAGTATAGTATTCTACTCGCAATTTATGGCCATAATTCACTTGGGTGACTTGCGCCCATCGCCTGCTGCTCGTGACGCAAACGTCACCCATCGTGAATTATGGCTATCATAAATTGCTCGTTTAATAATATACTATTAAATGTACTTTTAATTTTTTTAAATTCGTGCTGGTTTAATAAAAAAATGGATATTTATGTTTAAAAAAGTCGAACTCCTTTTTCATACCACTTTCGGATGATCTTAATCGATTAGGTGATGGCCAACATGGTAGTGCACGGTATTATTTAAAAGTTAAACCTGAAGTATGGCGGTTCGCTTCGCCGCTGAGATGGAATTTTTTTTTGTTTTTAGTTTTTTTTTCACAATTTTTGCCTAAAAAACATTTAATTTGAAGTAAAGCAAAGTTATTTGTTTCAAAAATTGTGAAAAGAACTAAAAACAAAAAGAAAACATTTTCATCACAGCGGCGAAGTTGAAACATTTAAATCCTCTGTGCTTCTACCCGTATGGCTATCTTCTAAGCAGCTAGAAGTATTGGAAAGTGGAATGAAAATGGAGGTCGACTTTTTAAAACTTAACTATCCATTCTTTTAATAAACCAGAACGAATTTAAGAAAATAAAAAGTGCATTTGAACTTATTTTTCAATGACCCTTCCATATCTATTATTATTTTTTATGAACCCAATTTGGTAAAAAAGTTAGCTCGCGTTTGAAATTTTTGTGCAGGAATCCCTATGTCGCATCTTATAAATAACACAGTTTATAGGGTGTATCATGTGACAGTGACCTATACCAAATTTCTCATTTTAAATGCAACCCCTGTGTGTTGTTTATTTTTTGGATTCATATTTCCGAAACAGTTGAAGGTATAGAACATTGTATATGAATTATGTATAAAATTTTCTGAAGGATCCAGAAAACTAACAATATACAGGGGGCTGAATTTTAAATAAGAAAGTTGGTATTGGCCAGTGTCACATAAGACACCCTATACATTTTTTTAATGCGCATTTAAGAATACAAATGATTTATTCATTATCGAATTTATTCCAATTGGCTGTTCCACACTGTAGAATGTTTTAATATTAATGAGGTACCAAGCGTTTTAATTGTTTATACAGGATGTTTAAGCAGCTTTTAAAGTTAAAATAGTCCTGTATAAGAATGCGTGGAATCTTGGTAAAGTTTGTCCAAAACCAACTCGTGCTCGTCGCTTCTACAATCGATTTTGAACAAACTTATACATACATCCTATAACAGCCCTTTCAGATGTAGACTCTGAATTTATTATTCGCCAAAGATATGGGTTCAAAATGGAGCCTTTCAGTAGTAGTCTAGTCAAAATACACATAAAGCCTCACAAAAAATACAAAAAACTTGAAAATTCAAAATTGAGTATTTAAAAGGTTTGTGTTGAGATGAGACAAACTTTACGATGCTAGGAAAATCAATGAGTAAATTTGTTTTGTTTTGTTTTTTTCACTCTAATTGTTTAAATAATGAAAATACAGAAAAATGTTTAAATCGAAAATTGTAGCTGATACATTTATCTGCAAGTTTTATCTAAAAAGTTTTTCTGTGAATTGAAAAGTTTACGGGATAAAATTAATTTCAGTGCTATCAATTCGTGGTTACGCGCGAACGGCCCGGGAGCCAAATTTATTAACCGCTCGACTTAAAAGTTAATAATTTGCAGGGCTTATAACAGAGAAAGATCTCAGCTTTTAGATAGAAATAGTTTAAAATTTGAAAAAGTAGATTTCCTAAATTAGAGGAATTTGGTGAAAAAACCGACTTTTTAGTAAAGGCTTGCGTGGAAAAAAAAATTCTTTTTCCAATTTATTTGTAGATATCCGAAACACATTTCATATTAAAATTTTTTTTCTAAACTTCATTGTTTTATTACTATCGTAAAATTAAAACATGAAAATTGATGTTCAAAAATACTACTAGGGAAATCTCGTATATTTTGAAAAATAATGCAGATACAAAAAAAATGTTCAGACAAATTTTGTAGATAAATGTATTAGCTACAATTTTTGATCCCAACATTTTCCTGTAATCTCATTATTTAAACAATTAAAGTGAAAAAACTAAAATTTACTTAACGATTTTCCGGAAAATTGCATGACTAGCATCGTAAAGTTTTTTTCATGTTAATTCCAACCATTTTAAATTCTTGATTTTGAATTTTCAAGTTTTTTGTAATTTTTGCAGCATTTTACGGTTATTTTGTGTACTTTGACTAGGCTATAGCTTCCTTCGAATTCGGTAGCCGGTAGATTTTATATTTTCCAGCGAATGAGTTTCTAAATTATTACGAAACGGGGTAGGTGATTTCCTGTATAAAATTATGATGGGTCTTTCCAATGACAAGATTTCCCTTATAATATAGTATAATTCATCTTTTTCCATATATTACAAACTGTATCAATTTGTCCATAAAATTGTATAATTTTAAATACAATAAAACATGTATCTCTCTTAGAGAATCTGACGCAGAAGTCGGCCAAGAATCCACGTCTGAAATGGGGTCAAAACTTTACCAATTATTTATCTAATAGCTCTAAGTAATTAACAGGTTTCGGAACATCACGACGGGCAGAAACTTTTTCAGTCACTTCTTGAGGCCACAGACTGAAAGGTTACGAAAGACCTTTTTAAAAGACGTGAACGTCGTTGCAGGTCCTTCTGATCTACCTGCGAAAAAAAGAAGAAAAACGAAACCGTCATTTTCATCTGAAACGGACGATGAAATCAGTTCATTGGACGACATGAAATCCGTCACGAACTGCATCATTGAAAATACTTTAAATAAGATAAATGTAGACGATGTTATCGATAAAAATAGGGACGATTTAATTGGATTTAGTAATGCTCCTGTTTACGGTCCCGTTTTACAGGAAAATATGGATGAGGGATTTCAGGTTTTTCAAGAATATATGGATTTCGACAATGGATCAGTTATCGATGTCAGAAATAAAGAAGGTAAATATCATTTTGGACTTTATCCAGTAATTAATACGTAGGAATCATTGCCTCACGAGTATTTCTATGTACAGGGTGCGGCACCGAACTACTACTACTACTACTGAATGTGCAGGCGAGCCTTGACCTAGCCAAACTAATTCAAGGTTCCGGCACTGAGGCCACTGGCAGGCCCATTGTGCCATTCCTGCTACCTAGACATCCATGAAGCCGAGCCCTTCAATAAAGGCCATAACCTTTTTCAGTGGATGCCTGCTTGTGTCTCCAGGGGCCATGACAGGGACTCCGAAGATTCGCCTGCGTAATACAGCCCAGTGTGACAACTCTAAGAGTACAAGGACTGACGTTTCGTCAGTCATGCCGCAACCCCTACATAGGGAACTTTCCTCTACTCCTAGGTTGTAGAGGTGCTTCCTCACACAGCAGTGGCCTGTTAAGAGTCCTGCTACCTTCCTCAACCTACTCTTTGGTAGTTCAATAGCTGCCCAGCGTCCAGTCCATCCCTTCAGTAGAAGTTTGGATTGTCTAGGACCCTGCAGAACATTCCAATGAGCGAGGTGCTGGTTCCTCAACCACTTCCTCGACTCCTGGCGTATTGTTTGTTTTGTTAGACCGAGGGTCGGGCCCGGGCCGCAAAAAGGAGCTGCCGCCCCTTCCGCAGCCAGTGCATCCGCCATTTCGTTGCCTTCAAAACCAGAGTGGGCCGGAATCCATTCTAGCCGCACTGCGTTCCGACTTGCAAGATCAGCAAGTCGTTCTCGACATTCGTCAGCAAGTCCTGAGTTGATGGTATATCCAGTATCCACTCAGGGCTTTAATTGCTGCCTGACTGTCGGTGTATATGGTTATGCGTCGATCCACATAACCTCTGTCTAGGTTTATCTGCGCACATTCCAAGATAGCATATATCTCGACCTGATATGCAGATACACCCACACCCAATGGTACACAAACCTGTGTTCTTGGGTTCCTGGAGTAAATTCCAGCCCCTGCTCTATCACCGGAGCATGAGCCATCTGTGAACCAGACGGTCCCATGAGGCTGTGTATTCGTCTCTTTTCCCCAGGATTCTCTGTCCCGGATCATAGCCCTGTATGGGGTTGCGAAATAGTACTTGCGCAAGCATTCGTCAGCCGCTCGAGCCAGAACTGGAATATCTTCCAGGAGCCGGAGCTTCTTGACGTGTCTGCACGTATCCCAGACGTTTCAAGCGCAGCCAGTTGCCCCCAGACTGACCACCCTTTGAAGGCGTGTCAGTTGCGATCTAACCGTGACCAAGGTTACCCTCGGCCACCAGTCCAGAGCCGCATATGTGAGCATAGGCAGCATGATCACTCTATAGAACCATATGATCGTTTTGGGGGTCAGTCCCCACCTCGGACCAATGGCTCTCCTACAGGCCCAATACATGTTTGTTACCTTGCTTGGGCGACTATCAAGATGAGCCTTCCATGTCAGTGATTTATCAAGGATCACTCCTAGATACTTCACCTGTTCAACCACCGGTAGTGGTACTCCCTCAGGTCTTATACCTCTCTTCTTGGTGAAAGCAACTATCTCAGCCTTGGCAGGATTTACTGCAAGTCCGTGTTCATTACACCACCCATGTACCCTATTCAGAGCCCTTTGCATGAGGTCCCTGAGAACGGTAATGTGCCTTCCAACAACAAGGACGACGATATCATCGGCATACCCCATCGTTAGAAGGCCGTCATCGTTTAAAAGGGTTATTAGTTCGTCAATTACTAGGTTCCACAAAGTGGGCGATAGAACACCCCCTTGCGGACAACCTCTAGCGACGATCACTTTCGCTACCTGGTCTTTCCATGTGGCCTCTACTGTACGGTTGCACAACATGGCCCCAAGCCAGTGAGTGATCATTGGCTCTATTCCATGATTTGCCGCAGCCCTACACATAGATCCTACAGGGGTGCTGTCAAACGCACCTTGTATATCCAAGAATGCTCCCAGGGCGACCATGCTATTCTCCAGCGCCTTCTCCACCAGGGTTACCAGTTGGTGTAAAGAACTTTCGGTTGACTTGCCACACCTGAAAGTATGTTGGTTGTTGTGCAAAGGACACCTAAGCCCAACCTTTTCTTCATGTACCGATCAGCCACCCTCTCCAGTGTTTTTAGCACAGATAACAAAACATATTGATTGATCGATTTTTATTCTCAAGTCATACCTCTCTTCTCTCCCCACCTCTGTCACTATTACCAACAAAATTTAAATGGGAAAAGTACAAAGTGTATTTACCACATATACATCACTGACGATTATTTAAATAATGTATCTGGACGTCGCAACTAATTGTAAATTTAAATTTGAAGGTAACAGTTTTGGTCCCAAAAAAGATTTAATGCTGGAAAAGGATATCTACAGTTATAACATCCACATTACGCCGTCATCGTATCCAATGCAACAAACAGTCAATCCCGATCCAACAAACGACCAAGATGTAATAAATATTCCTACAGGAAATCGTGAAAACGCTCCGAATCCTTCTCTATCGAACAATACGCAGAACTCGGAAAATAGTTCAGATAATGAAAATGCAGTAAGTCTGAGAATTTATATTTAATAAAAAGTATTGGAAAATTGGGGATTTAAAGAAAATCTGTGGTAATTATTTATTATGGAAAATGTTTTTCCATGTATACTAAATATACAGTGGCAGTTAATGATGAAATGAAGCGCAAGTTTTAAAAATAAATATAATATACAATAAAAACAATTCAATCTAACCTCCATTTATTCCTCTTTTCCACTAAGACTGAACCAATCGGTCAAAGTTAATCTAATGGTAGCCAAAGATTGAACAATTAACGATTAGCGTATGGTTTTATAAAGATACGTTTTAAAAACTCCAAAAATAAACAAAAACGAGTTTTTAAATATAATGTGCGTCGCCGTTATTACCAGCCGCCACTGTTTCAAATAACAACTTGTCGTTTATTGTCAGTATAATGTTGCCTCAAATTACAGGAAACTACCGAATCGATGGCCCAAGCTAGTAGAGAAGCTATCGTAGATCCAAATTCAGTGCTGGATTTATTGGATGATTTTGGTCTTCAACAGAGAGAAGATCTAAATGGTATCGTTGGTTTGGGAAATTTCGTCGTAGTCGGAATCCATCCTGTACCAGATGGTTTGAATATTATTTTATTAAGTAGGAATTATAAACTTTACGTTCGCGTTCAGTTCGTCGTTGGCAGTTCAGTTCAGTTGAAGTTAAACTAAAGGGATCACACAATTACGTTTATAAAGTCAGTCCGCGTTCAGTTCGCAGTTTCCATTACGCCCGTCACGCTGCGTCCGCGTTCGAGATAGCCAAGATTTAAGTTCGCAGTTGGCAGTTCAGGTATAAACCAATCAAAACGAAAGTTTTGCACCACGTGAGAAACGTCATTTGTCAGCTGTTTAATGTACTCATCTTTTTCTGTTTTTTTTTCTTAAAAGCAGTATATAATGAATATGTTGCAGCCCAAATACACTTGAAATCAAATAAATATTTTAATCCATCTTTATTTTTTACAAAACAGAATATAAATAAAATCAGCTGAGATCTATCAAAATTGTCAAAATAATTTTCACTCAATCAAATCCCTAGCAGCCAACTGAAAATTGTGAAGTTTATAAACGCAAAAATTTACCGACTGAACTGAACTGCAGAATGAAAACGACGCGAACGACGCCAACTGCTAACTGAACGCGAACGTAAAGTTTATAATTCCGCCTTTAACATTTGTTTTAAATTCAGTGGCGGCTCGTTAATAAGTACCGTGACAGTGCCAGCTTTTTTAATTTATCATCGGTCCTTCAATTTATATTTCTGTTTCCTCCAAAAAATTATCTAAGTTATGAAATCAAACAATTTTATTTTCTTAAATCTACATTATATTTAACCTTAAAGTGACACGTTTCGCTAACACAGTAGCTTTTTCAAACGAATGGAGGTATAATGAGGAACCTTCAATTTATACAGTGCCTTAATACTAAATTATAGGGATATTTAAAATTATAATCTATTTACAGGAAATGAAATGAATTTGTCTAAATATGGGATTAACTAAAGTATTTAACCATTTTACCAGGAAACTCATTCACAACAATCCTACAGGAAACTTTCTAGGTAAAAAGGTTTAATAAGGGAGAATTGTTAATATCAAGTTGGTCGTTAAGGAGATTATCTGAATATTTGTTTTTATTTATCTCTAGGGCTTCTAAAAGATTTAATTTGAAGGAATTAGGTTCTATATGCAAAATTTCAAAATTTGAATCGAACGAGTGTTGGTTTGCCAATAAATGATTTGAATAGTTGGAATCTGATTTTTGGTTGTCATAACTACGTTTGTGTTCTGAAATTCTAGTTTCAAAATTCCTAAAAGTTCTACCTATATAAATTTTATCACAGTCGTCATTACCACATTTTAATTTATAAACTCCTGATTTATATAGTTTTGAAGATTTGGATTTGTTGTTTTTAATGAATTTGGATAAATTGTTGTCGGTTTTGAAGCAAATATTCAAGTCTAAAGTTTCTAAAAATGATTTTATTTTTAAGGATGGTATTCCAAAGTAAGTTAAGCTTTTAAATTGGTTCTTTTTGTTTTTATCAGAAGGAAATACTTGTTCTAGAGTATGTTTTCGTATCTTTTTATTTATTATGTTGTCAAT
Source organism: Galerucella calmariensis (assembly GCA_910591675.1). NCBI lineage: Eukaryota > Metazoa > Arthropoda > Insecta > Coleoptera > Chrysomelidae > Galerucella > Galerucella calmariensis. Next base: position 16,313 of record CAJUYG010002812.1, read on the forward strand.
TAAATTTGGATCGTAATTATTATTAACCGCTATTTGTTTTATTATATTTAGTTCTTTATTGTAATTGTCAATATTCAATGGAACTGTTAAAAGTCTATGAATCATACTATTGAAAGCTGCTAATTTATGACTGATTGGGTGGACTGAACTATTATGAATTGTAATGTCTGTATGTGATGGTTTGTGAAATATAGAAAAGTCATGTCTATTATTTATATTTAAAATTGTAAGATCTAGAAAGTTTATAGACTTATTTTGTTCAATTTCTACTGTAAATTTGATATTTTTATGTATTGAGTTAATGTGAGTAATGAAGTTATCTAATTGTCTTGTAATATCAGTGAAGCAAGCTAAAATGTCATCTACATATCGGTGCGAGCAGAGTGCGAGTAAACAAATTTTTTACTAAGGGGGTGTTTATGAATTGTCCTTTCTATATTATATATATTATATTATATTATATTATAAAATTTATATAGGTAGAACTTTTATGAATTTTAAAAGTAGAATTTCAGAACACAATAAACACATAAATTGAATATTCCTCAATATACCTCCATTCGTTTGAAAAAGCTACTGTGTTAGCGAAACGCGTCACTTTAAGATTACAGCCACATTCTAGCAATACGAGCGAGGGATAAAATTTAAATCGTGCAACCACACATGCTTTAAAAGTGTATGATGCAGCTTATAAAACAGACATTCTATATACTGTCTGCTAACCCCGAACAAGGCAGTTGGATATATCCGTTTTCCGTAATACCAATTATAAACACTTTTTTTTTCAATATTGATTAATACGCATCTCGCTCTGAAAGGATTGTAGTTGGGAAATTTATCATTTACGTAATTTTCAGATTTTGATACTAACAATGGCTTTCCTAATTGGTTGCTTCAAATTCTTGGTAATCAAGTGGCAGTAGAAGATGCAATACCGATAAGTGAATTAGATGAACCTCATTTTTATTGTCAAGGAGACGGATTAGGTAGGTGTTGATTTTATTTGGAAAAAGAGATACAAACGAATTAAAAAGTATAAAAATATTAGTTTACTGTAAATTGTAGATAGATATCGAAGTATAGATTTAATACTGTAACAAATCCTTACAAATTTGTTGAAAAATATTTTCCAAAAAAGTATGATTGTTCAGTTAAGCAAAACAACTACTTCTCGGGCTATATGTCCCCAAATGACATTGAATTACACTTCGGTTAACGGGGTCGGTATGATCTACAAGATTTAACCAACCATTCTGGTTAGCAATTAGTAAGGACATTGTCTAATTTATATTAGACAATGGTAAGGAAAAACTCACTTGTACACCAGTTTTGGCGTATTTGCCTTATCAGTACAAGGTAGATATTCTCAGTGAAAAACTGCTTAAAAACAAGCAAAAATAGAAAGGTAAAAAATATCCAGAGAGGAACATTGAAATATGCGAAAATGGGGGAACATGTTCAATTCGCCAACAAAAAATTTCCTGTCGCTTGGGAAGGGATATTTCAGAATGATTCGTTCATGTTAACGTTCCAAGCTAAGTATAAGTATTTGGATCCAATATTTGTAAATAATACAGGAAATGAATAATTTTGCTCGCAATTCATTTGTCCAGCACAGATTTACTTAAAATCACGATATAGAAAATGAACTATAGGTTGATCCTAATCCCATATTTTTATGCAAATCGATGCTGGGTGCAGATTATTCAATAATTCTCAATTGTTTTTTTTTGCGCACCTAACGAAATAACCTTGCCGTCAAGTTTACGGAGACAAGTTAACTAGTTACTCTTTCAACAACTCGTTAGGTGTACATCCATCTATACTTGCAGTCGAAGTAGATGACGAAGAGGAAGATGATGAATCGACAAACACCACCAATAATACCGCAGATTTCGCCGAAGTCGAGCAGGGGATATCTTCACACGATGCTAGTTCACTACCGGAAGATTCACAAGGACTATTCACAGACACGCAAGACCATACAGATGAGGAAAGACAAAACGAGATTAACGACTCGGTGTCAACTTTGTCTGATGGCGAAAGTGGAACTGGTAAAAATTTATAAATATTGTGTTAAAATAATTATGTCGCCGTAAATAAATAAGTTAAATTTCATTGGATTTCAATTCAATATTCCTTTCAATCAAAGTCGAGCTTATGGGTACATATTTAAACCTTTGAAACAGATTAAAATCGAAATCATTTTGAAACGTATACGTTTAGGAAAATGGTTCAACTATAAGTCGGTTTATTTTGTAGCAAATCTTGTATGAATCGTAGGATACTAAAATAAGATACATTACATAAGCAACTCAATATACTAAAATCTTAATCAACAAATTATTTGGTGGATAGCTGGTTTTTTTCATTTCGAGCATTTTAAACAAACATCGCACATTTTAGACTGGTTCAAGTTGCACCGCTCCATAAGTTTTCCTCAAGTAAGGACTTAAGGCCCATCCCCAATCAATTTAGTGGCACTTCGGCACGCGTGCTGGGACAATGACGTTTAAACGTAAGCATCCTCAATTCAATTTCGTGCTGACATGCGCGCCGACTTGGAAGTGCAAGCTTGCATGCTGCAAGCTTTTTCGGTGCGTGCCGAATTGTGTCATGCGCATTCAATCATGGGGAAAATAATTTAGGTACCCTAACCCTATTTTATTCTATTATCTTCGTAAACAAACATACATTATTTTCTAATATCGTAATTATATTAATTTGTTGTCTTTGATAAGTAGTAACTGCTTTTATTTACGAGAATAATCACAGGTTGAACTTTTTAATTACCTCGTTACCTTAAAATAACAATGAAAATGCGCATGTGCGATAACATGCAGGCAGACTGAATTGACAGGATTGGGGATGGGTATCAGTTTCGCAGCACGCGTGCTGAAGTGCCACTTCGCTAGCAGATTGATTGAGGATGTAGCTTTAGGCTTAAAATCGCGGCAGACAGATGATTAAATCTAGAAAACTTTTCTTTATCATCAACCCTGTAATGCCCCAATTTTTAATTTTAGTTTAGTTTAAATAAAATACAAGAAACACGAATGAACATGAAAAATTTTAATTATTTTCAATTTACAGATTGTGCAGGTAAAAATAGGTAAACCGTCTAAAGGCGGACTTGAGCAGTTACGTCAGAAATTTTGATGTATACAGGGTGCGGCAGATAAACGGTCAATTAGAAATATCTAGAGAACTAAAGGTATCTGAATTATGAAAGTTGGCATGAAGGGGTTTTGAATAATGAGCTATTCAATGAAAATATTGCCGTAACCATTCTACTTCCGGTTATACCGGAAGTCGCACATAACTTTGTAATTTTTAATGGAAGACCCTGTATATTTTTAAATTTTAGGAATATTTACGTTATTCTGAACGTTATTCTGAACTATTCCCTATACCTATCTTGAACCGTTTTTGAGTTGTAATGTTTTTTATATGAAAATGACACTTTTTCACCATGTACATAAAAATCAATATGCTGTAATGTAATTTGAATAAAAGTTTAAATTTCCCAGGAACTATTCACCACATACCGCTTTATCGTTTACACTGTGAAGTTACCTTTTTTATTATACAGGGTGCTGTCAAAATTGGAATAAAAACGGAATCCACAATCTTCGTGTAATTCCTTTTTTTCAAATGGGACACCCTGTATGTTATTATTTATTTTAAAAGAATACGTTGTCCACTATCGATATGTATTACTATTCCCTATACCTATCTCCTGCAGTTTTCAAATAAATCAGCTTTATACAATTTCTTCACAAAAAATTAATTTATCGTCGCCTATGGAATATTCTGACAAATGACAGTTATTGTTAATATACAAATGATGATTTTTTAAATTTAATTATAATTCACGGTGAGTATAACAGAACAGTATCCAGAACTTGCCGTGTGTTTGCTGAGAGATATCCAGAAAAGCCTCGACCAAATCATAAAACTGTAAAACGTTTGCTACACAACTGTTCCCAGTTTGGTCAGTTTAAAAGTAAAAGAAATAAGCCCAAGACCCATGTCGATAATGAGGATTTACAAATAGACATGCTGGGGTATTTTGCTGCTCATCCAAATTCATCCTTAAAAGAGTCTATAAATGTTTGGAAGTTGATGGGCAACACTTGTTGAATTAACAAGCTAGTACCTTATTATCTTTGATAGTATCTGTATAATTGTTCAATGTTTAACCAATTAATACCACATAGCCTATAAGAAAATTAATTTTTGGTGACGTAAATGTATAAAGCTGATTTATTTGAAAACTGCAAGAGATAGGTATAGGGAATAGTAATACATATCGATAGTGGACAACGTATTCTTCTAAAATTAATAATCACATACAGGGTGTCCCATTTGAAAAAAAAGGAATTACGCGAAGATTGTGGATTCCGTTTTTATTCCAATTTTGACAGCACCCTGTATAATGAAAAAGGTAACTTCACAGTGTAAACGATAAAGCGGTATGTGGTAAATAGTTCCTAAGAAATTTAAACTTTTATTCAAATTACATTAGAGGATATTGAATTTTATATACATGGTAAAAAGTGTTATTTTCATATAAAAAACATTACAACTCAAAAACGGTTTAAAATAGGTATAGGGAAGTATTGAGAAAAAATGTTCAGAATAACGTAAATATTCCTAAAATTCAAAAATATACAGGGTCTTCCATTAAAAATTACAAAGTTATGTGCGACTTCCGGTATAACCGGAAGTAGAATGGGTGACGGCAATATTTTCATTGAATAGCTCATTATTCAAAACCCCCTCATGCCAATTTTCATATTTCAGATACCTTTAGTTCTCGAGATATCTATAATTGACCGTTTATCTGCCGCACCCTGTATAAAAAAATACTCCAAATGGAATTATACAATATATGTAATTAATTGCGTTGATAGAACATCAAAAAGCACATATTTCAAGGAGAATCGCAGAGGTTCAGATTATATTTAGTACAATATGCTTGAGTTTCCGACTTGCAACCTGGAAATTTGCACGTTTTTTTGCCGGATCGATCATGAAACGCGCACCAATGGCCTACATTATCGTATCGTATGTTATTTGTTGGAATGTAAGCTTTCTTAGGTTTTGGTACTGTAGGTGATGGTAGAGACGATGGTTGACCCACTGGCCGTTTTTCTTGAGCAACACCAACCAAGCATAACGATTTGGCCACTTCTGTGCGAAAAATTGGCAGTTAGTGCGTTCTCTTTGCAAACGATGATATAGTACATATAAATTGACCATTGCCATATCCAACATATGGGAAAAAAAGTCGATTAGTCCATTTTCTGGTCTTCATTCGAATGTGGTATCGCCCGAGAAGTCCATCCCTAACGTCGACTCCACCCATGTGATGGTTATATTCACTTATGATAAATGGACAATCAATCTCTTTCTGTTGTTTGGTTTTTTGATTCCATTGCTTAGCTTTCTGAGGTTGCAGGTCTATTTTTTGAGACCTAAATGGGTTGATACCAACATAAGTGGATAATAAACGAACAGTTTTTGTGACACGCCATAATACATTGCTAATATCAATGCCATACGCTGTGCCAATATATTACTCGGAATAACCACGCTCAGCTTTCTGTTGCGTTAGCATTACATCGGTCGACAGTTTGATATTTGGTACTCGGGTTTCACGTACTATGCCCACACTATAAATTCCACGGCTTCTTAGGTACGTCAATAAACCCAACGACGTATAAAAATTGTCAAAATATACAATATGATTGACGTTGTCAGGAATTTTTTTAGATAAACGTACAACATTGGAAGGAGCTCCAAGATCTGGTGTATTTTCAAGAATTATATCATCACAAAGTGCAAATAGTTTGGTTTCCTATTTGTGTGGTTTCTTTGGCATATATTGCACATCTGCTCGTCGACAGCAAGACGGCGCATTAGAACAGACCCAAAGCGTTCGTTGAAATGGGTTACCAATGGTGGTATTTTGTATAGATTGTCATGGCCAGGAGCTCTTTTTGCTACCGCTCCTGCATTGTTGTTGTAATGTTAAAATTTTCGAATGTCCTCAAATCGTCTGCGAGTCATTACTTGTCTAACTGCCTCGAACAAATGTTTTTCCCAGTATGAATGAACGTTTGGGTAACGATAAACGGACATAAAGATTAATCTTCCAATAAATTTACGAAGCTACACAGCATTGGTGGTAAATCAAGTTTCAATATTTCCTTCGCGTGCATATACAGATCGCGTAATTTCTTATGGAACCTTCCTGGATTACACAAGTACGACAAGGAAAATATGAGAAAAACAGCTTGAAAGAGAGAGAAAGTATAACTGCACGCGCGTATCGAAGGCGTGTACCCAGGTCTAGGGGATGGCCGAATGTTGATTGTCCTTTACAAAGAGAAAGAGAATTCACTAGTAGGTGATATTCAGAACGGACAATAAACATTCGGCCATCCCCTAGACCTGGGTACACGCCTCCGATGCGCGCGCACAGTACACTTTCTCTCTCTTTCAAGTTCTGAATACCACCTACTAGTGAATTCTCCTTCTCTCTGTAAAGGACAATCAACATTCGGCTATCCCCTAGACCTGGGTACACGCCTTCGATACGCGCGTACAGTTATACTTTCTCTCTCTTTCAAGCTGTTTTTCTCATATTTTCCTTGTCGTACTTGTGTAATCCACAAAGGTTCCATAAGAAATTACGCGATCTGTAGATTCATCTGTTCAGCTAGAAACTCAAGGAGGTCATCTGTTACAAAGTGGCGAAAGCAATCGTATGGTGATTTTAGTTCCTTGACTTCGGCTGGCATTTCTTTTCTACCACGAAACACAACTTCGTTTACATGAAGTTGAAGATTGTTTTTTCTCCAGATCATGATTTTATAAGTTGGCGAATTGTTTTGTATTTCGTTTATGTTTATATTATTACTGAATTGAGCTAGGAGCAATTGGCCCGCCTTCTTCATCTTGCAACTCTTCGTTTACGCTTCTTGAATTGTTGTAAACAAACAACAATAGAATTATTACCACAAGCAGCAGAAGTTGATGGTTTTGGCGAGGAAGATTCAGACGGCGCAGGCTGAACTTCGACATAATTTGCATTGAGTATGTCAGTAATGGTCTCACTTGAATTCAAATACTCATTATTTTCCTGAAAAAGGTAATCTGGATCGGCAATGTCGTCATCGCTATCAAAATCCTTTTCACATCCAGTATCATCATCGGTAAGAACCGAATCTAACATCGCAGCAGTTTCCTCATTCTACATCAGAGATACTTTATAAACGGTCTGTTGTCGTGATATCATTGATAGTAAAACGATAACTGAAAAAAAAAAATAACACATAAAAATAAAACCTCCGAACTGCTTAGGCCCGCCTACAGGCAGCCTTCCAAAACTTAATTCTCACAATAAGTTTACTCAAGCAAGTAAATTTACAACGCTATTCGATAAAAAACACTTATTCCTACTGACCAGTAATTTCCTTAGTTCAAATCTATCGCAATTACTATTTTTTATGATTTATTGAAAATCGTCGTTCATAAGACACAGTTTATTGTAAGTCTTTCTTTGGTCAATTTCCAGCTTCAACTGATATAGCTTTGAAGCGAGCCACATTGCTGCAACACACATTACACCAATCCATTTACTAACATGTCTCCTAGGGACAGGCGTGAGCGTTTATAGGATAAAAAATTTACGTATTGTTTTCAGGATGTAAGGTATACCCTGCCGAGGCGGTCGGGGTATTTTAAAAGTTCATTCCTCGATATTGTAGAAAAAATGAACTTCCAGAAGTCTACTCGATCTCATCATTTCAACGCGTACCTATGGAATTTTCATTTTATTGAATATTTCGAGTGATAGTATTGTTTACGAGTTTCGGGATTGATCAAATTGAAATTTCAAAACTATGTATAAAAAAATGAAGATCGTCTAACTATCTACAGAAATGATGCCAATCATTTTTTTTTTCGAAAAATTTGATAGTTATCAAGATAATGAGACCTAAAAATCTCCTCACTTCAGCTGCTGCTCTGCCTGTAGGAATTTTGCTGTCTATGCATCAACTTGTAAGCGGGCGGACAAATTGTTGTGCGAGATATGATTACATAAACCACCTGTTACAAAGGTACAAATAAAACGAATCAATTGAAATTATCATGTATTTATTTGATTATCAAAGAACACCAAATAGTAGCAGTATTTCAATCCATCAAGATATCAGATCGTATAAATCCCCCTGAAACAAAAATATCATTTATTGCAACAATATTAAGCGTAAATGGTATATTTTAAAAGGTTCAATAATTAAAGTCAGACTAATGGCATGGTTTTCTGCATAGACATATAAGAGTGGTGCATGCCTATCATCACGTTGAAATTTTTTTTTACACAAAAAAAAAGAAATAACGTATTATTAAAACTTACCGTTCGGTTATTACGAAAACGCTTGTATGGTAGGTAAGATATTCTGGAAAAAAAATTAGTAATTAATACTGATGAACTACTAAAAGTCGAGATAAATTCTTATTTACGCAAATCAGATAGGAGCGAAAGACAAAATTCAGTGTGTAATCACTTGGATTCATTTGAACTATGAAATCATCACTTCAAGTCGAATATGGACATTATATTTTTCGCAAATCGCCAGGAAATTTTGACAATCCAGACAAAATTTCTTGAAGGCAAGATTTTATACTGTAAGAAATGTATACATGCATATCGTATTTATCTCTTGATTTCTTTGGCAATAATTGTAATGAAGGAGTACTCACTGCCTCAACCAGCTCTGGAGGAGTCCCAGTGATGGAAAATTTATAATCACTTTTCCTACTCTTTCAACAATGTTTTATTTATTCGGCCATTTCTAGAACCTACAATGGACTAATCGATTTATTAAGCATATTCGCCATAATATGTCCTACAATGGACTAATCGATTTTTCAAAACTTTAAAATCAAAATAGATCACAGATACCACAATATAGAAAATTTTCGATTGAGTCAGTAATCTTGATGTTTTTTTTTTCAAGTTTCATATACTTTATGTAATAGATAACTACGAGGTTAGATAAATGCGACTTTTTGCATTTCGCATGCTAGTACTCATAGTACAAACAGAATTTATTTCATATCTTGCTTGTCTAAATTCACAGGGTTCTCACCTTCCAATGGCTGCCAAGCAGAAATAAGTTGCACAGTTGGCTTCCAAGTTGACAGGAAAATTCGTTACTGCTCTCGTAATTAAGTAATTAAATCTCGAAAGTCCTTAACAAGTCTTGTTACATAAAATCAACAGATGCTATCAATTTTTGATACGTGGGCAAAAGTCGTATATCGTTTAGAGTGTATAATATCTACCGAAATTTCCGATATGATCGATTAGGTTAAATTGAAGGAGAAATGGTAAAAGCCAAAAACTAGCAAATATCCCATTATGGGGATAAAGATTTCACTTTAAAAAAATCCACTTACTTTCTGTATGAAATCGTTTGAGGAAAGTGCTGAACCATGAGCGTGCCAACCTGAAATAATAAAAAAGTCTTCATGCTATCCAAAACGATCAATAAAATGAGAAAATTGAATACAATATTCAGATAGGAGCGAAAGACAGAATTGCAATGTGTAATCACTTTGGTTCATTTGAACTATGAAATCATCACTAGGAAAACCGAGAAGATATATTGTATAAATAATAATATCTACAGAAAGATTTATCAAAATGATTTAGAATTTTCATATGTTTCCATTGAAGCGGAATTCTTTAGAAACGGTTTCATTAAAAACAAAATTTATGAGTAGATTCCACAAAAGGGTCCACACAGTATATTAACCCAAAATATAAATTTTTTATGCCTAATTGATAAAAGCAAAATTCCAATACTTAATACCAGTATAAAAGGGATATTAAAAAAAAACAAGCAATGTTAGCAATTCTGGCACAAGCAAATCTTTCAGTAATTAAATCAGATAAAAGCATGATAATTTTGTTAATTTGAACATTTCGACCCGCAAATATTTAAAAAAGTAGAAAAAAAAAATAGGAACTCACATTGATTGGTATCTGCTTCATCTTCATACAGTTAATAACCAACTATAACAATCAGTTTATCTGCAAATTGAAATATGTAAGAAAAAGCAAAAAAAGCTTAAAAAGGAAATTTTTTTTTTTCGAAATACATCAGTTGGTAGTGCATGTTAATTAAATAATCAGCAATTTTATCATATCTCGGTGTAAGAGTATCATCATAACATTTTTTCCTTGCAAATAATCTTAAAAACACTAGTGCTACACGTTATAAAAAAAAGGTTTCAATTAAAATTGTAAGTATCCACCCCAAATGCTTTCTCACTCACCCCTATAAAGTTAGCAGAGCCACTTGCAAATAAATCGATGAAACCTATTTCGGTAATTGTCGAGAATTTGTCGTGAACGTAAAAAATTTGTCGCGCTCTCAGTTTTTTTTATAGGGGGTGGTTCTGCTAACTTAATATTAAGTTAGCAGTGCCACCCATAAATAAATATCAAAAAGCATCAAAATTGTTACGAATAATTGTCGAGTAATT
>CAJUYG010002813.1:8683-26871 GCA_910591675.1 Galerucella calmariensis
TCTCTCTCGAGCAAATAACGTTATATTTTTTGAGATTTTTGAAATCTTCTCTTATTCCTCTTTGTCAAAATATATGTAATGTCTATATTTGGATCAACGATTTCCGAGTTATTCGACTGCAATTCTATTATTATTATAACGTTTTATCGCTGGATAAAATTATGTGTAGTCAAATAACTCGTAACAGGCATACATTTTTGAAATTATCACAATAAAAATTCAAACAAGAAGGATCAATAAAACTCAAAGTCCAAACCACAAATTTTAATATTGTCCACCAAAAGGACAAAATGTTCAGCAACTAGTTTCGGTACAAAATTACCATCATCAGGCTCAATAGAAATGTTATACTTATCAAAAAAGATCTCAAAATATATTAATATTATTGAAATAAGATGAAAATTTTTTTTTGACAATAAATAGTATCAACTACAAATTATTATTAATTTTAGTGGCTAATATAGGTCTATACGTCCCTTTCTTAGTACCCCATTTTCATATTTGGGTACTATTTCATTTGAACATCTATCCATTTGGATTTTTCAAATGCAAATTTAAACAAATTTCTTCAAATGTAATGTAATTGTAATGTAATTGTAAGTGTAATGTAATGGTAATTTTATTATTATTTTATATATTAATATCACTTAGACTTAAATAGAATAATTATTTGTAGTTGATACTATTTAATGTCAAAAAAAATTTTCATCTTATTTCAATAATATTGTCTCAACTTTTAACATTATCTCATGAGATCTTTTTTGATAAGTATAACATTTCTATTGTAGCCTGATGATGGTAATTTTGTACCGAAACTAGTTGCTGAACATTTTGTCCTTTTGGTGGACAATATTAAAATTTGTGGTTTGGACTTTGAGTTTTATTGATCCTTCTTGTTTGGATTTTTTACAACCACATTTGAGAAATGGATGAACTCTTGGAGACAATAAAAATTGTTCGTGTATTCACTAACTGCGTTGTAACATTGTTTTCACTTCCTGAGATACGGGTGATTTGTTAAAAACCTTTAAAATTAATTCCTTTCAACTCGAAAGGTTTTAATTTTAGGACAACGTTCCTGAAATGAAATCTTTGTATTCTTTTACCTTTTTTACCACACTTATAAGTCTCTGAGATATCATGGTCAACTTCATGTTTTTGAATACGGACCAAGATTTTTTCATATAAATTTTTGAGTACATAATATTACATATTACCTCAAATACAATGATGTACGTTTCGACACAAATTATACATTATCTGGAAATTTTGAAATATTCTTAGTGTGTAGTCTTTATCATTGTCAATATCGTCTATTTCAATTTCACTACCGCTACCGCTTTGGCCACTTAAATGTTTAGTAAATTTGAACAAAGTTTGGCGTGTTTTTCCCATTTCCAAATCTTCTCAAATAAAAGAACTAGCTGGACGATAAGATACAAATCATAAATGAGGAAACAATAGTAAGAAACTTCCTATATCTACTATTATTTTTTAGAATAAAACATCTGGTCCTTGCTATAATGAGCCTCGTCGGCCGGCATGCACCAAAGGATTAGTAAATAATAAATAAATGTTTATCTCTAATGAAAATTTACATAACATTCTTGAAGACTATGCCTTCAACATGCGAAAAAAGAACTCCGAAGACTACAAGGAGAGTGTTATCAAAGTTCTTTGGAATTCTACAGCTAAGCAGTTGCAGGAATATTTTTTCGAAAGGTATAATCGCAAATTTAATCCATTCTCTGACATAGAATTTGTCAACGCAAGAACTGCCTAAAAATGCTGAGCGTCGGAAGCTACAAATAGATCCAACCAAGAGAAAGGCAAGTTCATCCGCACTATCAGCAGACGAATTGATGAAGATTATTGAGCTTTGGGATGAAAACACTCCGGAAGGATTGCAAAGAAAGTTCTTTCACATTGCTGCTCATGAATTGGCCTGGAAAGGAAATGAAGGAACGGCAGCAACAATAGAATATTTTGTGGAGGAAATTGACAATCAAGGGAAACCAACAGGACGCATCGAGTATAACCCGGTTTTCTCCAAGACCACTCAAGGCGGTTCAAAAAGAAAGGCCGACAGTAAGTGGCTTGTACCGAATACGAATCGTTTATTTTTAACTCCAAATCCAAACTGGCACCACCCCAATTCCAAAGGTTGGTACAAGAACAGCCCGGTTGGACAAAATACAATATCTTCCTGGTTCAAATCGGCGGCATCAGTGATTGGAATCGATGTCAACAAGATCAAGATAACAAATCATTCTGCGAGGGCCACTGCTGTTTAAACTCTAGCCAAAACGGAAATTGGAGAACAGCAATTAATTAAAATAACAGAGCATGGTAGCAGTCACTCCATAAAACCATATCTGCAAATTAACTCGAGCCATCATCAGGATATAATTGACGCAATGAGGTCTGCTTCAACTTCTGCAAAGACAGTCCAAGAATCTCTAAATCAAGAGCAAGCAATTTCGAATCAACCTGCCAATGTATACAATAATTGCGTTTTTAATATAAACATCAATCATAATGGTCCATGAATTTAGAAAACATTGAAGCTTTTTGTTGAAATTAATCAAAATTATTATGTGAACAAATAAAAATTAGATTGTCAAAAAAATATTCTGTCATTATAAACGTCAAAAAAGTTTCCAGTATAATTCGCTGTTGGGTACCCACCAGGAAAAAATTTCCGATAAAATTCATCCGTTGCTATGGTGATCTGACAGAAATACACGTTCTGATTGGTTAAAAATCACAATGTGGAATTTTCAAGAAAACACAAAATATGTTTATCGTAAAAAACTAGATATTGGAAAAAAAAATTGTATTGAATTAAGCAAGGGTTGATTTCATCCCTCTGACGAAAAACGAATATTGGAAAAATGTCATTACGGGTGCTCCCAGTTTCCATGAACCTCATATCTTTCAAATATTTTTCGAACAAAGCTCTCAATAACTGTTTGATTTATTCACGTGAGAAACTTTATTATCGCCTTTTAGATAGGAGAAATTTTTGTTTTGTCAAATGAGAATTTCATTATTTTACAATTCAAACAAAAATTGAAAATACGTTTTACAAAACTATATCTTATTAAAATAAGAATATTAGCAATATATACCCACTTATTCTTTTTGTTATTTGTTGGCAAATTCAACCACAATATTCTCAGTATTTTTTTTTATTTAAAATCTTCGATATCGTTTCAACTACCGTTTTAAGGATTAATTAAGTTTTTTGTGAATTCTGGTTTTTATCTGACATTACGAACAAACTTGACAACTAGAATCATGAATACCTACACCACAAGAAACATACAGAAAATATATACCTACTTACTTATTCTTTGAAAATTATCCAGTAAAATTAGGGGTAGATAAGATACCAATCGGCTTATCGTTTTGTATAAATTCCTGGTAATAACAATAGGGTGGAACCAAACAACCCCAGCTTAAAGTATTTGTTTTGAACAGAATCGGTGAATGAAATAATGTTTGAATATTCAGAAAAACCTTAATTCCTAATACTATATTACTAACTAACGGCTCAACCCTTATAAATGAAAAATGAATTTATTTATGGAAGTTGTAAATTTGGATTTATGTTGAAATATTATCTTTTTAATTCCCAGCCATCAACCGAAATATGTCAAATATAACAGAACCTACCCTAAATGCAATAAAACTTTGCTCGGTGTTTAGTACAGGGTGGTTCATTAGTGCGACAAAGGTCAATATCTCCTGTACCAATAAAAAGAGCGGAGAGGTGCCTCTTATAAAAGTAATCTTCTATATACAGGGTGCTCCAAAAAACCAACACGATAAGAAATTTAAATTATTCCTGTAGAACACCCTACATATTTTCAAATTTTCAGATTCTACATAAAATTATAATTATTATTTTCTATCGAATGCATCATTATTCTATAGTTAATAGCTTCCAAGATATTGGTTGCGTTCAGAACACATACCTTATAACTCAACTGTTTAGTGAGCGCTCACTGAGCAGCGAATGGTTGACGTATTATGTCTTCTGAACGATCATTTTTTGAGAAGTATAGAAGATCATAGATAATCTTCATTTATATGTTTATAGAAGTATGTAGAATACGTATATATAATTGAGTAAAAAAATACAAATCATTTTTTAATCTATCGTGAGCATTTTTCGTATCTGTTATACTGTATGTAACATTATTATACGTATAAATCGGCTCATTATTCATAATCATCGCTCATGTCGTGATATTTATTTATTTCACCAATACCATAGATCATTATTATATAACCGTTACGAAGTATACTCTTTGTTTACCAATAATAGAACCATATTAATTTATTTGCTTTTGGAATCTCTCTTGACCTATGTGTGAATTTTATATTTTGAATTAGATTCAGTAATGGGCTCTCATTAGACCCTCAATCTTTTTCAGCATCTTATAATTTGATGGGTTCTCATTAGACCTTAATATCAAATTTATTTATTTACAATTTCATTTAGGAAATTCACATATTTGTTTTGGGACATTGCCGAATTACTGTATTTACTACAATTTTTGCAAATTTAAATGGGTTCTGCAATATTTACATTTACACAAAAATTTTATAATGTCTTTTTTATACTCATGTTGGATAGCTTGAGTGTCACTTCAATTTCCGTTATACTAACACGTGTTAGTTAAAGACATTAAAAATTTTAACTAGAAATGTTCAAAATTTAAAGACATCCCAATCAGGGAATTATTTTAAATTAATGTAATTTTAAGATATTTTATTTTGTGACGTTAATGTGTTGTCGACCTTTAATTAGGTTTCTTGTATCAAATACCTGACAAGTAAGTAATTTTCTACTTATTTCTTCTTATTTTACATATGTATAAAAGTCTCAAGTTGAATTTTATTTCATAAAACTTCCTCTCGAAGCTTTGATATGAAATAAAGAAAGGGTTGCTTATTTCACCTCCGTATAATGTGACAGGAATATTGAGATAATACCAGTTGTTATACAGGGTGGGGCAATCTTCTGACATCGGAGGATTACATCGTTGTGATGAGAGATAGAACTTCATAGTTTTGTGTGGGCTAATACAGTTACACATTTTGAAAATACTTTCAATTCTACAGGGTGTTCTAAAACCCTGCAGCAGCACAAACTTACAATTTTTCAAATGGAACGTAATATATTTTGTTCAAGAATCGGAAAGATCTCACCGAGAGCGTTACAAAAATATAGCACTCTAATATATTATAAGGGTGTTTTACAAAGATATGGCCAATTATTAGCAAAAAAGACCTCCACTTTAACACTATGCAAAACAGTGAATTATAATAAATCAACAGGTCTTTGTATTCAAATTTCATACACATATTATTGACTGTGCTCAGTATTAATTACTTTTTTATCTGTGGCTTCTTCAATACAGGGTGAATCAGAACGCAAATCAAGCAATATCTCAAAATTTTTAAATGAATCACCCTATAAGTCTTTTTACAATTTGTTAGTACAATCGATAAACTTTCAAACGATGTAGTACACTTAGGCCATGAGTTAATGGAAAATCGTAGATATTTCATGATAATGGTCAAAAACAAGTATTTCACGTACACAAATTAAATGGTCTCAAATTTTCACATGCAGCCTCTTGTTAATTTCAATCGTAATTTTGGATGCATCTACAATATCTAATCAATAAAATAAAATGTTTGCTAATACCGTAGGTACCTGGAATTACCAAAAATTTCATATTTATTCATGTTTCACTTCCAAGAATTGTTATTATAGGCTTTTTTGAGAATGGGCGAAACATAATCAAGCCATCTTTTCGATTATATCAAGTGGGTTACTATTAAAATAGTATCTACTAAAAAATGTCAAGAAAATATTGCTGTATGCTTCGTTTGTGTTGTGAAAGTTGATTCAAACACAATAGTTAACTTGTGGTTCCAACAAGATATCTGTATATCACGTTCGTTGTGTACGTCGGTGGTTGAACAGACATTTTACCGACAGGTGGATAGTACGTGGTGGGCCAATTTCGTGGCCTCCTTGATCTCCAGATCTCACATCAATAGATTCCTTTTTATGGGGATACATCAAGCAACTTGTGTATCAAACGGAACCTTCTATTACCAGAGAGGACGTGAAAGAAAGGATTCGTAACGCATTTTCCACAATATCTCTAGCTATGTTGGAACAAGTGAGATCCTCGTTTTTGAAAAGAATTGTATGAAAGTAAATGGTCGCCATTTTGAACACTTAGCATAAACTACTATACTTTATATAGAATGTCAATGTTCATTTATGTAAATGTGAGTGTTCTTATAATGTTGGTTTTCATAATTGTTAGTTTTTCAAAAATAGGAAAAAATGGAAAATAAAATACAAGCTTGCATTTTACATAACTAAGATATACTGCTTGTGATTACTTAAGTAATTATTTCGTAAAGACTACAAACTGCTTTTATATTTATTAGTGCTTGACATTAGCCTACTTACAGTAAACAAAAATATTTCTACCAACATAATTCCTTCTTTCCTTTAATAGTAAGAGTAGAAGTCAAAGAAATTTTAGATGCATCCAAAATTACGATTAGATTTTATGCCTTAGAAATGTTAAAATTCACAAGATGTTGCATGTAAAAATTTAATACCATTTAATTTGTGTACGTAAAATACTTGTTTTTGGCCATTATCATGAAATATCTACGATTTTCCATTAACTCATGCCCTAAGTGTACTACATCGTATGAAAGTTTATTGATTGTACTAACAAATTGAAAAAAGACATATAGGGTGATTCATTTAAAAATTTTGAGATATTGCTTGATTTGCGTTTTGTTTCACCCTGTATTAAAGAAGCCACAGATGAAAAAAGTAATTGATACTGAGTACAGCCAATGATGTGTGTATGACATTTGAATACAAAAAACTGTTGATTTATTTTAATTCACTGTTTTGCATAGTGTTGAAGTGGAGGTCTTTTTTGCTAATAATTGGCCATATCTTTGTAAAACACCCTTATAATATATTAGAGTGCTATATTTTTATAACGCTCTCGGTGAGATCTTTTCGATTCTTGAACAAAATATAGTACGTTCCATTAAAAAAAATATAAGTTTGTGCTGCTACGTAGTTTTGGAACACCCTGTAGAATCGATAGTATTTTCAAAATGTGCCCTCAGTAACTGTTTTAGCTCACACAAAACTATAAATTTCTATCTATCTCCACAACGATGTAATCCTCCGATGTCAGAAGATTGCCGCACCCTGTATATAGTTAGTTAAATTATAGAATTTCAAGTTCCTAGCTCTACTGAAATTTTAGAAAAAAAAAAATAAAACTCAATTTTAGTCACCACACCTTTTAAGGGTAATATCTCAGAAAGGGGTGAGTTGAGTGAATTTTGTATTAGGAAAGACCCATCTTAGTTTCATACGAGCAATCACTTCCTGAATTATGTCGCATGAATTCAGAAACACCCTGTATAGAATTATACCGATATATAAGAAAACTTTCTTATTCCCTGCTAGTTAACATAAGACAAGTTCTTCTATGAACTTTTTTCAGTTGATGTTATCACTAATCCACCTTTCCCTGTTATATAATAGTATATTATTCAACGAGCGTGTAATGATGACTATTACTCATGAGAATGAAGTTTGCGACGTGAGCCGCAGGCGAACGGCGTAATCATTCGAGTGAGTAATAGCCATTACACGAAAGTAGAATACTATACTTTTTCTATGACTGAGTGTTCACCATTCAATTCAAACGAACGAGATATTTAGAGAATATTTTATTGAAGAAACTTAATGATTTATGTCAAACAATTCTTTTTTGAAAGCTATAAACTCATTTATTGTTTACAATATTGAGGGTGAAATTTGCGTAATTGGATATATTTATACAGGGAGTAGAGGAAGATTTCAGATTTAAGTTATTATTTTTTGAAGTAGTGGAGGTATTATTTTCGATGTTTTCAGACCTCGGATTTGAAGATTAACATCCAATATCTATAATGAATTTGTAATAACTTGTAGTATATAACAAATAAAAAAAACCTGATACAGCGATGGGATTCGATCCCGCGATCTGTCTTTCGCTACCCATGCGCTTTAACAAGTAAGCTACAGAGACATCAAAATTTCACGTTTTAGTAACACATTCCAAGCAACGAAACGAAATAAAATTATGTTTTTGAACATTCCTTCTTAAAACTAGATGGACAAATCTTTGATAGAAGTTTATAAATTATAGATAGCCTTACCTTTGTTGCGAGATGAATGTCATTAGGAGCGAGCTGTAGTGATGAACTGGTTGATTTCATCAGTAGTGAATATCTTCGCTTTCTTTGGCATATACCTATCCATCGGATTTCCTTTTCAGAAATGCTCGTAATTTCGGATATTTTTCAATATTCACATCATTTTTTATTGAAATTGTGCTTCTAAGTATGGAATACTGGGGTCCGGTAAGGTTCGCGACCCTCGGAATTTTGCAACGATTTTTTTTTTAATAGAAAGCCCTATCGCTATAGAACGTTTTAATAAAAAAAATTTCTTGGATTATCCACTTTTGAAAGAGAAAATCGCAATTGAAAGTACCAAAAATCCGCCATTTTTTCAAAATATTTGACAATTTTTGACATTTCTGTATTGATATCGGATGGTCACAAATTTAAGAAGAGTGGAGAATGTGCAATGTTGCCAGCTTTCATTTCCGTAGCTCGTTACGGCTTGGAAATAACACCAAGATTTCAGATGTATCAATCTGCTTTATTTAAGGTAAGCTTTCAAACAAATCTAAAATTAACATAAAATTCCGAGGGTCGCGAAGTCTACCAGAACCGAATACTGTTACCACAAGGAGGAAGCTTTATATTTAACTGCTATAATTCGCCAAAATAGACTAGCAGTACATACCTTTTCATACCTTTTTTTAGATTCTTCGGGCAAAAGGCTAATTGTACTTAAACTGGCAGCTTGTCGAACTTCTGGTGGAGTGCAGTTGAATTCGTTTTCACTTTCTGAATCCATCATTCTAACAAAAAGTCCGCTCTAAATCACCTCCGGTAGGTATGTATTGGTACTATAAAAGTCAAATTATGACATTTCATGGCGAGTCTGAATCAAACATTGCACGGCGACGCTGATTGACCATAGTCGTGTGTAATGGCATTCTTTGACGGTGATTGGCCATAGTTGTGTGTAATGGATCCATTACACACGGGGCGTGGCTTGTTTTGTGTGATGCATCCAGTTACTCAACAAAAATGTTATACATAAAAAGGGTCTATTTTTCAACAGTCATAAATTTTGCCCGCCGTATTTCAAATCTGAATCAGAATATTATCATTTTGATTGCACAAAATAAACAAAACGAATGGAGATATTTTGTGAAATATTTCACCACGCCTCTGGATGTTACCGGATTGATAGTAATTAGGCTTTTGGGATCCTCAGCAGCGTCACAATCTGCTTAATCGCTAATCAACTTAGCCTACCTGGTCAATCAACCCCTGCAAATATTGGCGGCTTCGCACTCATGTAATGAATCGATTTTTATACCTTTTTACTCCCATTTAGTTTGTTGTTTATGCTGCTCTGATGGAGATACAGTGACGTACAATCGATAGATAATCGGATTTTTTCCATTATTATTAACATTCTTTCCTAAATATATGTAGAAACGTCGAAGCATGGAAATAGTATGTTATGCAACGATCATGTAATGATGGTTATTAATACACAAGCATTAATCGGGATACGAAATGAGGCAAAGCAAGTTTCGTATGGTTGATTCGAGTGTATTAATAACCATTACATGAAAGTTGTATACATTATTTGTATTTTTTCTACGAACAAGAAATTTGATTTGAGAACAATATAAAAAAATGCACCGGCTGGGTTTCGAACCCTGCATGTACACATCGGAAACAACGTTGTTTGGCGCCTTTGTACACTGTGCTACAGGACAACATTATTGTACTAATATCATCAAGCTAATATAGATATGTTACTGTTATACAAAATTAGTAATAAATTATTGTTAATCGAAAGTTAATAAGTTCAAATATGTATTTACCTTGGTCATTGAGTATTTTTGGTATGGTGCCCGACATTTTTTTTAAAACTAACGCTAACGCTAACACACGTATCTCTCAGAAACTGTCAAGCATTCTACAGAAAATATTGGGTCTGCCTACTTGGTTATTTGAAAATCTAGATTTCTATTGGTCAATTTTTCACTTTCATAATGAAAACCAGTGTTTTAATGAGTATCATTATGAAACTGAAAATTGGCATTTAATTAATAACTTTTTTTTTCCTTCGGAGCCGTCCTTTCGCCGGTACCACCTCAGCCTCCTGGGCTTATTGTGGATACTCCTAGTGTTCTGACTACAACCTATTCAGCCAATCCGTTCCCTGTATTAGCTCATACAGGTTCTTACCTGGTTGATTGTAGAAGTCTTCTGGAGTCATTTGGGTTCTACCATAAAGTTTCTGCCTTCTGTGGTCCAGCGACTCACAGTTGCATAGTATATGCAGAGCTGTTTCGGTATCCTTTTTGCATCTTCTGCATGTAAGGTCTCCGTTGTACAGCCCTATTTTGTTTAGGTGCTCCTTTGTGGGAAAGTGTCCCGTAAGTAGCCCCGTGGTGGTGCGCAGTTTGTTCCTGCTCATTGAGAGCAGTTCTTTCGCTACTTTTTCTGATGGTTCTTTTATGAATTTCTTCCCATGTATTTGCCCAGTCGTATTCTTCCAGTATTTCTTGTGTTGTTCTTTTAACCACCCTTTTAACCATGACCTCGTTAAGCATCTGGGGATGCCCACAGCAGGTTCGGGTCCGTTCATCAGAGTTGACGATCCTACTCTTGCGAGTTCGTCAGCTTTTTCATTGCCTGCGATTCCTTTATGACCTGGTACCCACTCCAGTGTTACACTGTTCCGAGTCGCCAGTCTTCTAAGTTCTTCGCCGCATTCCCATACTAGCCGAGATGTCACCCTATAGTTCTGAAGTGCCTCAAGGGCGGCTTGGCTGTCGCTGTAGATCCTGATCTGCCTGTTGTTGTAGGCTCTCATACTGTTAGCCCTTGCACACGCAAGTATTGCATAAACCTCTGCTTGGAATACAGAGGCGTATTTTCCTAGCGAGACGATTCCTTCATATTTGCTCGTCTTGCTGTATATGCCCGCTCCGGTGCCGAGTTCATTTTTAGATCCGTCTGTATACCAGATCAGTTCATTCGCTCTACTAAGTGGTGGTGCGTTCTCTTCCTCAAGCTCCTTTCGATCTTTGATGACAATCTCGAAGTTCTTGCGAAAGATATATTTGGTAGTCATTTGGTCTGTTCGCATTTTGAAAATGTCATCACCCACCTGCCTTATCTCTGTGTGTCCTCTCCCATGTGCCACATCATGGTCTAGTGCTTTTTCCAGTCGGGTTAGTGCTGCCCTTGCTTCACACATTATGACATAATGTAGTGGAGGAAGGTCTAGCATTGTTTTCAGCGCCGCTGTAGGAGTAGTCCTCATTGCCCCTGTAATGCCAGTGCATGCAAGTCTTTGCACCTTGCTTAGTTTTAGCATAGCAGATGATTGTCTGGTCTTTGGCCACCATACCAAAGATGCATATGTTATCCTGGGAATGACAACCATTTTGTATAGCCAGTGTACCATGCTGGGTCTTAGTCCCCATTTAATGCCGTAAGTACGTCTGGCAACCATGAAGATCACCTCCGCTTTCTTGATCACGTGCTGGAGGTGTCGGTTCCAAGTTAAGCCTGGGTCTAGGATAACCCTAAGATATTTTACTTCATCCGACAGTCGTATTGGTTCACCTTGAAGCGTCAGAGGGCCAAGTCCTTCCCTTTTCCTTCTTCTGGTGAACGCAATTATCTGTGTTTTCGAAGGGCTAATACGTAGCCCTTCTTTTACAGTCCAGCCTGTTACTACATTTAAAGCCATCTGGAGTCTGTCTCTGGTTGTACTGTTGTATTTACCTTGGGATAGAATTACCAGGTCGTCTGCATATCCTAAGGTGTTGAATCCTCCTCTGTGTAGGGTTTTGATGAGCCCGTCCATGACCAGGTTCCACAGCAGCGGGGATAGTACTCCCCCCTGCGGACAGCCCCTGGTTGCACATACTGCCAGTGTTTCCCCCATCAGAGTTGATTCTATGAGCCTGCTTCTGAGCATGCAGTCTATCCACCTGCAGCTCGTGGCATCGATCCCTAAATTCCTCGTCGCCTTAGCTATAGATTCATAGGAGGTGTTGTCAAAAGCTCCTTCTATATCAAGAAAGGCTGCCAGCAGCACCTCTTTGTTTTCCAGCACGTATTCAGCCCTTTTTATGAGTTGATGTAATGCTGTTTCGGTTGATTTTCCCTCTCTGTATGCATATTGATCTCGGTGTATTGGTCTTGTAGCCATTATACCATCTCTAATATGTCTGTCGAGAAGTTTCTCAAGAGCCTTCAGCAAAAATGACATTAGACTGATTGGTCTCAGAGCTTTAGCCGTGTCCTGTCCAGATTTTCCAGGTTTTGGTATAAATGTAGCTCTGATGCGTTGCCAGGTTCTTGGAATATGCCCCAGAGCTAGGCTGGCTCTGAGCAGTTCACTTACCCTGTTGTGCAGTGTATTTCCTCCTTTTTGGAGTAGGATAGGATAAGTCCCGTCTGGTCCCGGTGATTTATATGGTTTGAAGCTGTTAATAGCCCATTCTGTCTTTTCCGCATCTACCACTACCTTCGCTGTTCGCCAGTCTATCCTGGATGCCCATCTTGGTCTATCCAGTTCTGTCGCTGGAGAGTTCTGTGACGGAATGGTGCGTATTGATCCAGGGAAGTGTACCTTGAGTAGCTCTTCCAAGGTTTCTTTTCCATTTTCAGTATATTGCAGTCTTCTGCAGTCTGGCACACTCATGAGTCTGTTCTATCTCCTCACAGTGCCTCCTCCAGGAGTCTCTCTTGACTTTCCTTACCAGTTTGTTGTGTTCAGTTAGGGCCCTCTTATAATCCGTCCATTCTTCTGAATTTTCTTTAGTTCTATCAATAACTTACAGTACTGGAGTAGAAAAAGCAATTTATTGAGCAGTATAACTTTAAATCGGTGTTTTGAAGATACCAACAAAAATATTGGGTGAAAAATAATGTATGTGAGAGTTGTCCACAGAAAAATAGATTTCTCCAAGGAATTAACCAACACAAATTCATACAGCACCGGTTTCGGGAGAGGAGCGGTCGCCCTATGCGCTAGGTACCAAGTTTTAATAAAAAAATAGCAAGAAATCAAATTTTTAGGCATTTTTGCTTATTAAAGACACGGGCTACAGTTGCTAGGTCAGGTTTTCAAAAAAATCTGTAGATTTCTGTCGATTGCACCTGGATAAGTCTATACATTCGCGATCGGCTACCATGAATATATCGTCTGAGATGACAAAAAAAAATCCTGGTAGATTTTGAGGCCCTTAATATTAATGTTAAGAGGTGACTAATCGTACTTTTTATTTCCCATTTAAATAACATAGCAATTTTATTCTGTTTGCATTTACAATGCTCATGAACAAATAAATATCTCGTCAAAATCGAAACATATTCTTGTAGGAAATTTAACGATCCACAAAAATGGTCTGAGATGATTTCTCACTAAGTTGACTCGTTTAGAAGTCATCCCAGGTCAAAGTCCAACCTTAAATATTAAAGAATAACTGACTATTTCTTATAATTTATCACAAAATGATCAAAAAAAAAATCCACGTTTTCTTATGAATAGTGTACAGAGTGTCCACGAATGGGGTATAGGTGAAGAATGTTTAAATATTACCCAGACAGCACAAGTACGTACCTAAAACGTTTTCAGGATGTCCGTTGTTGGACATTCGATATCACAGGCACGTCAGTTCCAGAACCTTAGCCGTCCTGAGGACATCTTTTGTTACTAAACCATACGTCCCTGGGAAGTCCTAATAAGAACAGTCCAAGTACGTCCCTTAATGGACCTCCCAAGTACGTCCTCAAATTTTTTTTCAATAGACCTTCGTAGGATCTTTTTAATGGACACAGGAAAAATTATTGGGAATGGATACCATAATATGTCTATATACATTTATTAAAATTTTTATACATTCATATATGAGGACCAGAACAGAATAATTTTCAAAATTTTCTATGCCTTCTACATATTAGTTCAATTTTTGTAGGAAAATCAGGATTGAGGTTATGCACTGTTGGAGCCATTTAAAATAATTTGTCGATGAGATACATCACTACTACTACAATCAACGGTGGTTTTCTTCAGCACAGAATGCCGACCCCGCCGGTATACGGCAACTTTAAGTCTCTTGGTACGCATATAGTATTTTTTCATGAATGCCATATGGGATAAAATGATCTTATTTTATTCACATTCACGTGAAATATGTACCACTGGGTTTAACAACACATTATATTAAATATCACAACACTTAACTATACCAAATATAATAATTTATACTCTTGTCTCTAATTATATTACACACACAGAAACGATAAACAACCAAAGTGGCGACTGACATATAGATGGTGGAGGCTGGAATGTGCTGTCACGCATGCGCATTTAACGAATAGAAATGAATGTGCTGAATAAAAAAAATAGAGTGAGGTAATTATGTATTATGTATTTTGGTTATTATATACCTAAAAATTGTAAATAATTGTGGTTTCTAATAACGATGTGTATTATTTTCCAATTTTTGATTCTAGTTTGTGCGTCCGCAGGACGTACAAATTAGAACGTCCCTAGTACGTACAAATTAGGTCTGGGACGTTGGGACCAATTTAGGACTCAATATGGATGTCCTAAGGATATTCTGTGCTGTCTGGGTAGTTCAAGGGAAAAATGTTATTCTTGATAAGAAGTTTTGCTTGTTCTGAAACCCTATAAAATGGAATAAAATTCAAGTTTTCTCAAAACCCGTCTCATTTTATATCCAGTTATATGAAAACCTTATGAATTTTTGCAATAAGTTCGAAAATAATTTGTTAATCTAGTGTGACGCTTACGATGTGCCAAGTAACTTTCAACTTTTATAAATAGTTTTCAAATTGTCATTCTTTGATTAATATCTGTCAAAAATGTTAACTATTCAACAAAGAGTATATCTTAATGAGTGTTATGGTATTGGGGCTGCTTCGTACCAGTATGCAATTGCAAAATTTCACGAAAAATATCCAAATGTACCCATTACGCGGTGTGGATTAGGAAAAATTGATGGGAAAGTTTGATTAAACAGGATCTGTTCAAGCCAAAAAAAAAATTGAGAAAGGCGTACGTTGAGAAGGATGATGCAGCTAGTGCACTTGCTATGCATTCGTTAAGAGAAAATCCCAAGCTAAGTCTACGAAAAAGAGCAGTGGAGGTTGGTTCCTACAGAAAATATTTAAGCAAAACAAAATTCATCCATTCAAACTGAAATTTATTCATACTTCACAAGATTTTGATTAGGCACAAGGTTAGACTTTTGTGCGATGATTGGTGAAAAACTTATGCATGACCGATTCTTTCACAATAATATTTTGCTTACTGATGAAGCAACGTTTACTACAAACGGAGTCGTTTCTTCCCAAAATTGTCGATATTGGGCTAGTGGAAACCCGAACTACAGGATTAACTGTTTGTTTGGTGTGCGGTTTCACCAGATCGAATAATCGGACTGTATTAACTGGAAAATACGTTAAATCAGGAGATGTACTTGTATTTTCTACTTCTTAATATCTGACTTAGAAAATATTCCATTGGAACAAAGGTGTGAAATGTACTTTCGTGAATATCTTTATAGCTGAGTACACATGACTAGAAAGTCAAGAAAACATATTTGCATTCTGTGTAAAATTTAATTTTCAAAAATCGCAGAGCGCTTTCGGCTGTTAAGCCATCTCCAGTGCTATACTCGTCAGGGATTTGTTACAAGAAACTTTTCGACAACACATGGACGTCAAAAAGTAAAATATCTTAAGATAACATTAAATTAAAAATAATACCCTGATTAGGGTGAATTATATTTAGATTTTGAACATTTTTAAATTTGTTTGATTGTCTTCAACTGATACACGAACACGTGTTAGTCTAACGGAAGTTGAAGTGACACTCAAATCCAATAGAAATTGAAATTATTTAAGACAACTTCAATATGACCTAATTATCAATATTTTCAACCCTCACCCAGATAATTTTCTTCCCCGAGTTACAATGAGACAAATCTTTTCTATGATATTGAATACTGGAACTAAGGAACAGTCTACCCAGTTAGTAACTGAACTTATTCGATACCATAGAACACTGAACAGAATAAGGAAAAAATATAAAGAGAAGCCAAAAAAAACGAAGACATGTATTTATACGCTTCAAGTACTGACTCAAAAGGAACAGTCTACCTATTTAGCAACTGAACTTACTTCAAGCCATAAAATACTACAAAGACAAGGAAAGGAAAAATACATGGAAGACAAATTCAGATAAAGATAAAAAAAAGAGAACATGAAAACACAAGATACATGGGATAAACCCTAACGATACACCGATAATCTGTGAAGACAATATACAAAAGCTTCTCATCGTCTGTATAATTTCCCTCTAATTGTACGGTAAAGATATGATTTAGACAAAATAGAGAAAAAAAGATAATTTATAATATTTATTATAATAATTATGTTGTGTTAGATATAGATAAACGCTTTACTTTGTGACGTCAATGTGTTGTCGAAAAGTTTCTTGTAACAAATACCTGACGAGTATAGCACTGAAGATAGCTTAACAGTCTAAAGCGCTCTGCGATTTTTAAAAATTAAATTTTACACAGAATACAAATATGTTTTCTTGACTGAAATGTACTTTCAACATGATGGATGTTCGTCACACTCGACTTTGCTAATTAGAGGATGGTTTTATGAATATTTTCCTGGGCGATGAATGGGGCGTTATGGACCAATATTTTTTCCGCCCCGATCCTCCGATTTAACTATTTTATATTTTTTATGGGGCTATTTAAAACAAAAAGTTCACGCAAATAATTCAAACCATAATATTGAATACTTGAAACGAGACCACCGTTAACGAAATTACCCCAGAAATGATGCGAGTTGCGAGATACTCCCGAAGAATTTAGAGAGAGATGTTTTGAAACTGGTGGAGTGTATGTTGAATAGATGTTCCTTACATTATTATTTTGTATTGTTATTTTCGATAGTGATTATAATTATTGAATAGTTAACACTGTTAACAAATATTTATTAAAGAATGACAATTTGAAAATAATTTACAAAAGTTGACAGTTGATTGGTAGGTAGGTACATCGTAAACGTCACTCATAAAAATAACACATTATTTTCGAACTTAATGCAAACATTCATACGATTTTCATAAAACTGGCTATAAAATGAGACGGGTTATGAAAAACTTTATATTTTATTTCAAATGTAAATGTCCCAAATCTATCTATGGCACAATATGTTCCTCTTCAATAATATCTCCTATGCACCGTTCAGTATAAAAATTTTCATTATTCAACATGACCAGGTCCTAGAGTGCCGTTAACGAATTTTCTTCCCACGCCATAATCATTCCTCCGCCGTATAAAGGGGTATTCTGGACATATATGTCCAAATAAGCTTCCAGTCAGCTTTTCTCCAGTTCACATGCTCCCTGAATCGAACTGTACGATGATCCATGGACCTCGAGCAGCAATTATTTAGTTTACATTACACTAATACTTGATATCATCGATTTGAAGAATCGTATTCGAATAGATTGTGATACTCAGTAGTAATACCCCTAGGGTCTTGATAATACCAAGATAATTTTGTCATAGCCCAAGGCAGCAGGCCGAGGGCTATTATCTTTGAGCAACACGCTTGAAGCATTCTCTACGACAAAACTTTGAGTATTTATCAAGACCCGAGGAGTATTCGATAAGATAATTTTCTACTTAGTGGATATCAAAAAATTTATTGTCAATCTGATGTTTGATAATTTCCAATACAAACTTTATTAGTTTTAATGAAATATAATTCATTTTTATTTAAAACTACAGTTGTGAAAAGAACAATTGGTAAATTAATTGAATCGTTAGATGCAATACCAAATCTTTGCGTCATTTTTAATCCAGTTGTCAGTTTGACGTTTATTTATTTTTTAATAA
>CAJUYG010002814.1:12249-26851 GCA_910591675.1 Galerucella calmariensis
ATAATTAATATAAACTGGTTTCCGCTAACTTCCATATTGCTTGGATTTATGAATCCGAAATACAATGGAATATGTAAAATTCTCCACTGAATCGAATGACAGAGACTAGAACGTTCTCTCATATTAGTCGAGTTATGAGCAACTTTTGTTTGGAAAAGTGGATTTTCGAGAATTTCTCGACTCTATTTGCAGGAGAAAAAATTGATTTCATACAAAAACAGACTTTGGCAGTCAATTTCTTGTCCCAAAAAACTCCCCTGGGCGAATTTTGACAGGTTCCCGCTCACTTCCATATTGCTTGGAATTATGGATTCAAAATACACTGGAATATGTAAAATTCTCTACTGGATCGATTGCCGGAGACTGGAACGTTCTATCACATTAGTCGAGTTATGAGCAATTTTTGTTTGGAAAAGTGGATTTTCGAGAATTTCATGCCTCAATTTTCAGGGGAAAGAATCGATTTTATACAAAAACAGACTGTGGCAGTCAATTCCCTTTCCCAAAAACTCCCAAAAACACCCCTGGGCGAATTTTGAGCATTTTCTATGTCAAGCACAATTTTTTCGTCGAAAATTTTGAAGCAAGGGGTAGGTATGGGAATAATTAATATGAACTGGTCCCCGCCAACTCCCATATTGCTCGGATTTATGAATCCAAGATACACTGAAATATGTAAAATTCTCCACTGGATCGATGGCCGAAGACTAGAACGTTCTATATATGAAATTAGTCGAGTTATGAACAATTTTTGTTTTGGAAAGTGGATTTTCGAAAATTTCACGACTCCAGGAGGAAATATAATTTTATACAAAAACACACTGTGGCAGTTGATTTCTCGTCCCAAAAAAATTTTTTTAGGCGAATTTTGAGCATTTTTTATGTCGAAAACAATTTTTTTGTCGAAAATTTTGAAGCAAGGGGTAGGTGTGGGAATAATTAATATAAACTGGTTTTCGCTAACTTTCTCATTTCTTGGATTTATGGATCCAAAATACACTGGCATAATATGTAAAATTCTCCACTGAATAGATTGCCGAAGATTTGAACGTTCTATCTATCATATTAGTCGAGTTATGAGCAATTTTTGTTTTGAAAAGTGGATTTTAGGAAATTTCACGACTCCATTTGAAGGAGAAAAAATGATTTTATACAAAAACAGACTAACACCCGTATTCAAAACACTTGATTTAAATATAACGGGACCGTTATATTTTAACGGCGGCGTTATTTTTGACAGTTCTCTCCGTTAAATGGATATAACGAAGACGTCAATATAACAAGCCGTTATATGATATAACGGACCCGTTTCATGCTAAATGGTATTCAGGAACCAAATTTTCGTTCAACGGCACCGTCATATTTGACGTTATCATGCTGAAATATAATCAGTGCTCAACGACTGGTTAAATTGCTATTATTGTCAAACTGTGAAAGGTTGTTGCAACTAAAAGCTTTATTATATTGTTCGAGATTACTCTTGAAAATACTTGAAAGGTAAATGAACATTATTAATAATTTCCTATCTATTTTTCATTTAAATAAGATCTTAATTTTCCATAAAATATTTTTACTTAAATTTGACATTTCATTTGAACATTTTCAAATGTTTTAAGGAAAGACTTTGAAATAAATTATCAAACTAAATACAATAATAGGGAATTAAAACTAATTTTATTTCAGATTAATAAAAGTTATTTGATTTCTTGCTAAAGTCACTTTCAATAATGGATACAGACCTATCTTCTATATCGGAGAATAGTGATGGAGAAGAGGAACCAAGATATCGAAAAATTCGATTCATAAGACCCCGAATTAATGTATTTGAGAAATATGACGATGTTGATTTTAAGGCCAGATTTCGTTGTCGTAAAGACATTGTGTTGAATATTCTAGGTAGAATTAGTAATCATCTGGAACCAAAAGTTCATGGTAACCGATCCATAGAACCAATGGCTCAATTACTTCTTGCATTGAGATTTTATGCAACTGGTGCATTTCAAAATTGTATTGGAGACATTGTCAATATTTCGCAGCCCTCAGTGTCACGAATAAATAAAAGAGTTACGCACTATATTGCACTGTTAGGGCGAGAAGAAATTAAAATGCCATCGACCCGGCAAGAAATTGTAGAAGTGTGTACACAATTTTATGCAATAAGAAATTTCCCCAGAGTCATTGGTGCTGTGGATTGTACACATATAAAGATATCATCTCCTGGTGGATGGGATGCAGAACTGTATCGCAACCGAAGAGGATACTTTTCTTTAAATGTACAAGTAGTGTGTGATGCACATTAAAAAATAAGGCACATAATATCACGTTAGCCCGGCTCAGTACACGATTCAACTATATTGAATGATTGCCCTTTAGTTGTTGATTTGACTCGTGGAAGATATGACTGGAACAATTTTCTCCTAGGTGATAGTGGATATCCATGCAAATCATATCTATTAACACCTGTGTTGAATCCAATAACTCCAGCTAAAGAAGAGTACAACAGAGCCCAAATTGCCACAAGAAATACTGTGGAGAGGTGCTTTGGAGTTCTTAAGCGAAGATTTGCCTGCTTGTTAGTGGGTTTAAGAACGCACGTGGATACCACAGCAGCAGTTATAGTTGCTTGTACTGTATTACACAATATAGCCATTGATCTTGGGGATTTTTTGAACATGATCCCGATGAATATCTGGAAGTTGTTGAAAATAATGATGTTGCACCCATTCGCCAACACAATGTGAACACAACAGTTAGAAATGAAGGTTATTTCAGCTGAAAATAAGTTTCAGTCATTTCTAGTACTACATTTGAACAGAAACTGTTTTATCAAATCAATTCTTTTTTATTGACATTTTTCACAAATAAAACCCTGCATAAGTAAACGAAATAAAACTCTTTTCATTTAATTTTAATTTTTTAATAATAAGGCATATTTTTTCTTTTTAATTTCCAATTCCAACATTAGGCTTTGTCTTTGTAGCTTGAATAAGGACTTTTGAGACATTGCCTCATACTGGGCGTTCCTTAATTTTTGTTTAAAATATTTTTTTCAATGCCTCCGAACTAATATTCATTTGACTTTTTATTTTATTCTGCCGGGCACGGAGTACAGGCTTTGGGGTTGGTTAAGACAAAGGGGTTGGTTCTGGTGAAATGGGCATGGAGATAGGGCTAGGGTTAACAGAAGTGACTTCAGTCACTAAAATCGGCCCCATGTCTGAAAAGTGAAAAAGTGTATAATACATCAATACAAGAGAAAAAGCATTTGTTTCAATAATTATTGGTGAGTATTCAGCATCCGCAACATAAATGGGTAATTAAGTAGTAATGTTTATTTTAAAATAAACTCTGAGCAAATTTTAAATATAAACAATAATTTGTATATACATAATGAATATTCATCAAGACAATACATCACCATTGTAATAGTCAGCAGCGGAATCGTACATGTTGGCATTTGGTTTGATATTACCTCCCACTATGCTCAGTATCTGCTGACTAGTGTTGCTGAACACAGCCACCTCCCCCAGTTTTCAAAATTTCTATCTATAAAGCAAATATAAAAAAATGGTAAAAGAAATTTCAACTGATACCTCCATAATTTTTTTTTTTTTTTATTTCCGCATCAACCATATTGGTTATTAGCGGTGGAACAGTGAATGATTATTTTGTACATATTAGTTAAACACTAGAATAATTATATTTCGTATAGAAGCTCAGAATCCTTTGAAAACTGTATTAAACTTTGAACACTGCACTTAAATTGTTCGGTAGGTGATGCTGTAACCTTGGGACACTATATAGCGGACACTCAATCAAAATATGTTTAATTGTAATGGGATGCTCACATACTTCACAATACGGTTGACACTCCTTTGACAGTAGATATTGATGGCTGAGTCTGCTATGTCCTAGACGTAGTCTAGTCACTACAACTTCCATGAATCGATTGGGGGCATGATTTTGCCATGGTCCAAACAGAGATTTGATCTCTCGAGGCTGGGATTGTTTCAGGCTATCACTCCAATTTTTCAAAATTTTGTGTTTGTAGTTGATTTTCAGGTCTATTGGTAATGGATTGAAATATGGAATTAATCTATTATCATTTGCTGCTTCTCTTGCCAATTTATCGGCCTCTTCGTTACCCACCAATCCTACATGTGAGGGAACCCATAGGAATACGATACTTTCATTCTTCAATTCATATAATTTTTTTTTGATCATATTGACAATAGGATGATGAATGTATAGTTTTGATATTATGTGTAATGAGTTCAAGGAATCAGTAATTATCAAAAATTTCCTTTCACATTCTGTTTTGATGAAACTCAGTGCCCTATATATTGCATGAAGCTCTCCTGTCAGAACTGTTGATTCTGGTGGTAGTTTGTATTTTAAGCTTATGTTGGGCGCAACAATGGCAGATCCAATTCCACAGTCTGTTTTTGATGCGTCTGTGTAAATAGGAACGTGCTCAGGACAGTGAGTGATAGTACTGCGAAAGGCGTTGATAATTATATATATATAAATATGGTCTGAAATGTTTTACTGCTCAAACTATCGCCAGTAGTTCTTTTTCAATTGTACTGTATTTAGTTTCGGCTGGATTTAGAGTACGTGATGCGTAAGCAATAGGTAAATCGTGTCCTATAGGTCCTTGGCTAAGAACAGCGCCTATTGCAAAATTTGAAGCGTCAGTGGTTAAGTTAAATGTCTTTGTAAAGTCGGGATATTGTAGAATCGGGTCGTTTGTAAGAAGTTGCTTGCATAGTTCAAAAGTTTCTGTAAATTCTGTATTATGTACGATTTTAGCTCCTTTCTTAAGACAGTTAGTAAAAGGTTTTGTTAATTTAGCAAAGTCTTTAATGAATCTTCTATAGTAGCCTAACAAACCTAAGAATGATTTTATTTGTTTAGCTGTTTCAGGTATTGGAAATTTTTTTATTGCTGCGATTTTAATGGGATTTGGTTTAATACCGTTGGGAGTAATTATGTGTCCTAAAAATTCGACTTCTTTCCGAAGGAATTCGCACTTGTCTAATTGGATTTTTAAATTTGTGTCGCGTAATCTTTGGAAAACTAATTTTAAATTTTGAATATGTTCCTCTAAGCTAGAACTAAAAATAATTAGGTCGTCCATGTAAACAAGAACAACTTTTCCTTGTAGGTTTTTCAGTACGTTATCCATCAACCGTTGGAAAGTACTTGGTGCATTACGTAGTCCAAACGGAAGACGTAAATATTCATAATGTCCATTATCTACTGTAAAACCGGTTTTTTGAATTGAATTTTCGGCCATCTCAATTTGGTGAAAGCCGGAATATAAGTCTAAGGTTGAAAAATAAGTACATCTACCTAGTTTGTCTAAAACGTCATTGATATTTACCATAGGGTACCGATCTGCTATAGTTTTTTCATTGACTTTTCTATAATCAACAATTATACGCCATTTTTGTGTACCGCTTGCGTTAGGTTTTTTACTAACTACCCAGATGGGGCTACTCCAGGGAGAGTCACTTGGTCTAATTATTCCGTCACTAAGCATTTTTAAAATTTGTTTTTGTACTTCGTCTTTGTGTATAAATGGGTTCCTGTAAGTCTTAGTATAAACGGGTATTTCGTCAGTTGTCTTAATTTCGTGTTTCACTTGGTTGGTAAATGTTAGTTTGTCGTTTGGCATTTGGAAAACGTCATTATATTCTTTGCAGAGTTTTGTTATAGCTTTCTTTTCTTCTATATTTAAATGATCTAAGCTTTGTTTATTTTGAAGTTCAGAA
This sequence comes from Galerucella calmariensis, assembly GCA_910591675.1. Taxonomy (NCBI): domain Eukaryota; kingdom Metazoa; phylum Arthropoda; class Insecta; order Coleoptera; family Chrysomelidae; genus Galerucella; species Galerucella calmariensis. Next base: position 18,027 of record CAJUYG010002814.1, read on the forward strand.
ATATTATTTTATGTGTCATTTTTATCAAAAGTTTGCAAAATTTGTTCCATATTAAAAAAGTCAAAATTTTCTCTGAGCCACTCTGTAACATGTACAACGTTTATAGGTTCATTAAATGTTAAAGTTATTCTTTTATCTGTGTCATTTCTTATCTCTGTTTTAGCAAAGCCGTGTTTTGCATGTGTTAATGTTTCAGAGAAGTAAAGATTATCAATTGAGTTAACTGTATAAACCCTCACTTCGTGGAATCTACTCATCATATGGTTTTAAATGAAACTAACTGTTTCTAAATGACTCCAATTGTCAATAATTTACTTGCAATTTACACATTTTTTTCAAATATATTGTGGAATCATTTAGAAACAGTTAGTTTCATTTAAAACCATATAAAGATTATCAAGTTTCATTTCTGGTACTATAATCTCACCATTTTCATAATTCACGGGAACTTGTGTAGCTACGGTTTCATGAGAATCAACAGAAATTGTATATTTAGATCTATTAATTTTATAAAACAAAGGAATTTCAGCTACTTTAATTTTTAGAACATTATTGGGAAAATCTATAGAAAAATTTAGTCGGCGAATGTCGTTTAAACCAATCAGTTCATCAAACTGATTGTGAAATTGATATAAGATAAAATTAATTTTTATTCCTGAATTGAATTCAGGAAACGCGGGTATTTCAGCCATAAATTTGGATATTTTTTCTCCTACAGCTGTTTTGATAATAGCCGTGTTGTGATAAATTGTTTGTGGAAAAAATTTTTCTGCTATAGCGGGACTTAGAAGAGAATTCATCTACTAATAACTTAATCGGCGGGTATTTTATTTTTATATAGGGTAGGTCGGTAGAAAAGGAGTCGGAAAATATTTCGTTTATGTATGCCAGTCTTCTTGTCGAGTTATCCAAAAATTTTGATTATTGTCACCTTCTAGGTGATAGTTTTGGTTATCGGTATAACCACATAGTCCAGTGCAGTTACGGAATAAATTGGCTAAAATCGGAAAAATTAGTAACAGCCAGGGACCCTTAAAAAAGTATACTTTGGGGTATAACTAACACTGGAAAAATAATTTAAACAAAGTTTGAGTGGAAATGTGTAAGTGGGGAGGTTTTTTAGGGGTTGAAAACTTACTTTTGCATTTTTAAGGCAGAAAATGACTTTTTAGCGCAAAATGTTGTACAGAAAAGTTGTAGATAATAAAAAAATGAACAACTTTTGAGTGGAAGATTTTTCAACATAACCTCAAATTCAAGGTGAAAATCGCAAAAAACCGTTTTTTTTTTTTTAATTTTTTTCCCTGGCAAAAAAATGCAATTTGCATGAAACTTGGTGAAAGTATATCTTTTTTTATGTTACATAAGCACAATTTTTTTGCACAACCAAAAAAAATTATTTTCCGGAATATTTAATATTTTTCGAAAAAAAAGGTTAATTTTCAAAAAAAAATTGCTGGAGTCAAATTTTCGATTTTCGAATTTTGCACCCACGCAATTTGTTCGTTGGAATGTCAACTTTAATATGGCTCATCTATGTTGGGGTCGGATTTTGCATTAAACCCCTTAAAAATTGGAAAAACGAAAAAAAACGACTTTTTCATATGCGTATTTTCTAATATGTATTATACTATGTATTATTTTCAATTTTTTTTAGTACTTACGTGAACAAATAATTCTTCTACAGGTATAATTCAATGAAATAATTTAAATTTTGAATAAATAATATACAACAATGTATTTTTTTATTTGCAAATTAACAAAAATAAAAAATATTACACCTTACAAAAAAATGTATGTTACAAAATATATTATAAATCTGATTCATGTTCTTCAATGCAACTTTCATTATTTGAATCGGGATCATTTTGATCTACTTCGAGTCCTTCGTTTTCATTACGAGAAGGTGGTGGCTCTTCAACAGTCTCTTGATCATTTTCATCTTCAAATACGATCTCGTCTCTGTTCGTGCAGTTATCGTGGCAATTAATGCACAAGTTTGAACATTCCATGCCGTGCTTTCGGCAGCCACATCTTGCCGAACAATCTGTTTCGCAAGTACAGCTAATCGTTTTGAGTGATATATCCGGAATCAATTGTAAATTGTTCGATATAAATGTAGGTACGAGTCTACCTGCACGTTCATTCCAGCCCCATACCTTAGCTTTGTCATTGGTATGCTCATTTAAAAAGCCAAGCCAACTTTGAATTTGGTAATAAATTCTGTACGAATGCTCTGCAGCTGCCCCTTCAGTTGGCGGTAATTTTTCTAATTTGAAACCAGATTTATTGGTTGCTCTGATACAATTCAAAACGTAATGCGTTCAGCGACACATTTGATTTTTTTTTTATTTTGATAAATATCAGCGATAAGCTGACAACCATTTTTTGTAATGATTTCTTGATCTGCATCCTTATCAAAGAAAACATTAGCTAAGTGTAATAAATTATTATTATTTAATAATAATTTAAACAGAGTTTTTTTTTCCTTTACCAGCTAACCCAGAAGTAGAGTCACAGCCGGTGAAAGCGTGAATAAATGCAATTATTTTTTTGTAAGTTTTGTGTACAAAACAATCAGACGAATAGAACGCATCCTTTTGTTTGTGGAAAAAAATTATTTCATTTTGAACATTTAATTGATGCAAAAGTACAAGCAAATCAATATCTTGACCTACGATGATGCCAGTTTTTGTAGTGTGCTTCGCTACTTCAATTGCAGTATTAATAATAAATGCATCGGCGTCTTCGGCAGCTTGTCTGCAGATAAAACCGTGTGACTGCAATCTATCTGAGATACTTTTTATTAAATTATTTTTGTTACTGTCATTGGATAAAAACTTGTCTTGAGCAAATGGTATTTTTGTAATTTCTTGGTATTGGAACGTAGGAATAATTATAGATTTCTGACGAAGTGAACGTTCACTTTGTTTTGTGCCAGTCGAAGTAGAAGTACTTGCTGTTGAAGTAGAAGATGAAGTTGCGTTTGCGTAGGGGTAACCATCGAACATGATATAACTATTTTCTGCGTAATGGCTCTGGACGTACCTAAGATATTTATTTAAAATTTCATCTTTAGTGTCATTTTTCTGCCAAACTACCTTATGCAGTAAGAACCCGCCGTCTACAACATGTAAGACATTTTCACAAACTGGTACAGCAGAAACTTCTGTAAATTCACTATAGATCTCAGACTTTTTGTTTTTTCTCATTCCATTTTCTGTAAATAATGACAGAGGGAATGGAGCGAGTTCGTACTGCAAAAAATCTTTCATGTCATCTTTACTGTTAATGTTGAGTGAAATCCTTTGAAAAAGTAATAAAGGATTAATTACAACTTTTTCACCATTTACTTTAATTGATGACTGAACGGCTTTCAGAGACAGCACTTTGGTTTTTCTTTGAAATTTAACACTGCCAAAATTGTTTCCTACTAATAATTTCATGGAACTCTCACCTACTTCGCGCGCTTTATAGCAGTTTATTTCTCCATCACCTACTATTCCAGAAAAAATAGAAATTATGTTTTCGTTAACTGGAAATGGATCATAACGATCGAAAAAATCTAATAGTTTTTGAAGGTCTGATACATCTCTTGTAATTCGATATTCTTTTGAATCTACATGCTGCTCTGATGTTGCAAAAGTATCACAAAATTCCTCCATTTCGTTGCATACATCAACTAAAATTATCATTGTTAAAACAAACTTCGCCAAAACGCTTTCAGACAATCCTCAACCATGTGTAAGCCCACTTTGAGTTTTTATTGATCTCATTAACACCTGTTCAATAATCATATCGGTCCAAACTCCTGACCAAAATTTGTGAGTCCTTCTGACAGTAAAATAACCTCGAGACGTAAGTAAATCGAATTCATATTCTGACATAAACGATTTCATTTTACGCATGTCTTGCAAATATAAATGCGCTGACTTGGCGTACAAAAAATGACCACTCGCGTGGAAATATGGGATCATTCTTTCCACACATTCCAAATGTAGATCGAAATTTCCTGATCTTTTTGCTCTTATAAAATCTTTGATTAAAGCAATCACTTCCCAGTACTGAAGCCACAGCTGCGAAGTTAGTCCTTTCTTTTTTATTGAGTCTAAGTGGTCGATGAACTTTTTTTTTAAATCAGTAAAATCTTTTTTCTTTAAATTTGCAGAAAAATTTTCTGTTCCTAGCTCAAGAAGAAGTGCATCTTACTTTCCTTTTTCTACATATGTTAATGGCATTAATGTTAAAATGTTATGAGACAAAGCAAGTTGTACAAGAAAGTGACCTCTTATTGATCGTGAATATGCGTGTCCCGTTAAAGTTTTATCAGCCGAATTATCAGCGTAAATTTCACAAAAAGCTTCGCGAATTCCGCTGCCTTCCATTATAACTCCTACACCTCCAAGCAAAGACATGAGTGAATGGAATTCGCCAAGTCGTACACGGACACATGACAAATTATATGGATCATTTTCTGGATCTATACTCGCTAAGATTTCACGAGCTTTTTGCCACAGAGGTTGATCAAACGACAAAGGGAGTGATAATTTTTTATAATAAAAAAAGTTGAAAATAATACATAGTATAATACATATTAAAAAATACGCATATAAAAATGTCGTTTTTTTTTTTCGTTTTTTCAATTTTTAAGGGGTTTAATGCAAAATCCAACCCCAACATAGATAAGCCATATTAAAGTTGACATTCCAACGAACAAATTGCGCGGGTGCAGAATTCGAAAATCGAAAATTTGACTGCAGCAATTTTTTTTGGAAATTAACCTTTTTTTTTCGAAAAATCTCAAATATTTCGGAAAATAATTTTTTTTGGTTGTGCAAAAAAATTGTGCTTATGTAGCATAAAAAAAGATATACTTTCACCAAGTTTCATGCAAATTGCATTTTTTTGCCAGGGAAAAATTAAAAAAAAAATTAAAAAAGAAAAAAAACGGTTTTTGCGATTTTCACCTCGAATTTGAGGTTATGTTGAAAAATCTTTTACTCAAAAGTTGTTCATTTTTTTATTATCTACAACTTTTCTGTACAACATTTTGCGCTAAAAAGTCATTTTCTGCCTTAAAAATGCAAAAGTAAGTTTTCAACCCCTAAAAAACCTCCCCATTTACACATTTCCACTTAATCTTTGTTTAAATTATTTTTTCTGTGTTAGTTATACCCCAAAGTATACTTTTTTAAGGGTCCCGATTTTTGATGTGGAGGATTATAATTCGTATTGCTAGAAAAATTATTAGAACGTTAATTATTATTACCGAGATATCGATAAGTTGATTGAGGCGATTGATTATATGACGGCTTATTAAATGTAATTTGATTATTATTATTTAGTATAGATGAATAATTTCTTAAATAGTTTTGAGAATACGAAAAGTTTTCTTCCTCTATTAAATAAGAAATGGCTGTTTCGATATCATTAGGATTTTTTAAACGTATTGTTACTTGTAATTGACCTTTAAGATTTCTTAATAAGGTTCTTAAAGTCATTTGCCCGTATTGGCGTCTATGAATTTCTTTGGTTTGGGCATTCATTTGCCCGTCACTAAAACTATTAATTTTATGAATTAAATGACTATTTAATACTTTCTGCAAATTGTAAAGCGGTTTCGTTCTTTTGAGGACAAGCCATCAAAAGATCTTGTTCTAAACACTCTAAACTTCTTTTATCACCAAAGCATTGATTTAGTGCATTTTTAATTAATTGCCAAGTATTTAACTCGATTCTAGACCCTACTAATAAATGAGCTCTATCTACTAACTTAGATTAAAAGCTCTGAGACCAATCAGTCTAATGTCATTTTTGCTAAAGACTCTTGAGAAACTTCTCGACAGACATATTAGAGATGGTATAATGGCTTCAAGACCAATACACCGAGATCAATATGCATACAGAGAGGGAAAATCAACCGAAACAGCATTACATCAACTCATAAAAAGGGCTGAATACGTGCTGGAAAACAAAGAGGTGCTGCTGGCAGCCTTTCTTGATATAGAAGGAGCTTTTGACAACACCTCCTATGAATCTATAGCCAAGGCGACGAGGAATTTAGGGATCGATGCCACGAGCTGCAGGTGGATAGACTGCATGCTCAGAAGCAGGCTCATAGAATCAACTCTGATGGGGGAAACAATGGCAGTATGTGCAACCAGGGGCTGTCCGCAGGGGGGAGTACTATCCCCGCTGCTGTGGAACCTGGTCATGGACGGGCTCATCAGAACCCTACACAGAGGAGGATTCAACACCATAGGATATGCAGACGACCTGGTAATTCTATCCCAAGGTAAATACAACAGTACAACCAGAGACAGACTCCAGATGGCTTTAAATGCAGTAACAGGCTGGACTGTAAAAGAAGGGCTACGTATTAGCCCTTCGAAAACACAGATAATTGCGTTCACCAGAAGAAGGAAAAGGGAAGGACTTGGCCCTCTAACTCTTCAAGGTGAACCAATACGACTGTCGGATGAAGTAAAATATCTTGGGGTTGTTCTAGACCCAGGCTTAACTTGGAACCGACACCTTCAGCACGTGATCAAGAAAGCGGAGGTGACCTTCATGGTTGCCAGACGTACTTACGGCATTAAATGGGGACTAAGACCCAGCATGGTACACTGGCTATACAAAATGGTTGTCATTCCCAGGATAACATATGCATCTTTGGTATGGTGGCCAAAGACCAGACAATCCTCTGCTATGCTAAAACTAAGCAAGGTGCAAAGACTTGCATGCACTGGCATTACAGGGGCAATGAGGACTACTCCTACAGCGGCGCTGGAAACAATGCTAGACCTTCCTCCACTACATTATGTCATAATGTGTGAAGCAAGGGCAGCACTAACCCGACTGGAAAAAGCACTAGACCATGATGTGGCACATGGGAGAGGACACACAGAGATAAGGCAGGTGGGTGATGACATTTTCAAAATGCCAACAGACCAAATGACTACCAAATATATCTTTCGCAAGAACTTCGAGATTGTCATCAAAGATCGAAAGGAGCTTGAGGAAGAGAACGCACCACCACTTAGTAGAGCGAATGAACTGATCTGGTATACAGACGGATCTAAAAATGAACTCGGCACCGGAGCGGGCATATACAGCAAGACGAGCAAATATGAAGGAATCGTCTCGCTAGGAAAATACGCCTCTGTATTCCAAGCAGAGGTTTATGCAATACTTGCGTGTGCAAGGGCTAACAGTATGAGAGCCTACAACAACAGGCAGATCAGGATCTACAGCGACAGCCAAGCCGCCCTTAAAGCACTTCAGAGCTATAGGGTGACATCTCGGCTAGTATGGGAATGCGGCGAAGAACTTAGAAGACTGGCGACTCGGAACAGTGTAACACTGGAGTGGGTACCAGGTCATAAAGGAATCGCAGGCAATGAAAAAGCTGACGAACTCGCAAGAGTAGGATCGTCAACTCTGATGAACGGACCCGAACCTGCTGTGGGCATCCCCAGATGCTTAACCAGGTCATGGTTAAAAGGGTGGTTGAAAGAACAACACAAGAAATACTGGAAGAATACGACCGGGCAAATACATGGGAAGAAATTCATAAAAGAACCATCAGAAAAAGTAACGGAAGAACTGCTCTCAATGAGCAGGAACAAACTGCGCACCACTACGGGGCTACTTACGGGACACTTTCCCACAAAGGAGCACCTAAACAAAATAGGGCTGTACAACGGAGACCTTACATGCAGAAGATGCAAAAAGGATACCGAAACAGCTCTGCATATACTATGCAACTGTGAGTCGCTGGACCACAGAAGGCAGAAACTTTATGGTAGAACCCAAATGACTCCAGAAGACTTCTACAATCAACCAGCTAAGAACCTGTATGAGCTAATACAGGGAACGGATTGGCTGAATAGGTTGTAGTCAGAACACTAGGAGTATCCACAATAAGCCCAGGAGGCTGAGGTGGTACCGGCGAAAGGACGGCTCCGAAGGGAAAAAAAAAAAAAAAACTTAGATTAAATAGTTTTGTAAAATCGGATCTGCTATTACGGAGTATGAATCTATTAAAAAATCACATTGCGATCAAAACTTAATTAATGTTGTAGAATCTCCATCATAATTCTGAATCATGTCGACATATAATTTTAACATAGAAATATTCATTTCGTTTGCGTTTGCCATATTTTCGTCTAGTCTAACTATATTGTCAAAATCAATAATTAAATCTTCAATATCAGATATCATAAAATAGATAAATTTATGGTACGATTATTTGAAAAAATTTTATTATTTCAATACTAATTTTTTAAGTTTCTTAATTTCTACTTATCTAAGAATTCTCGACTGGAGAAAAGGATGCAAGAAAGGGGAACCTCGGTACTTACGACCTTCAGAGTTTTCTTCTTGCTTGATTCTGCTATAGTCGTGGATCAGGATCTCGGCTGGACCACAGGAACTTGTCTGGATCACAGGAGCTGCACTTTGTAGGTACAAAACGCGAATAATTAAAATTCACCGTTTTTTACTATTTCCGAAACCGGCTGTCGATACCGTGACTTTTGAAACTAATAACGTCGTTTTATCCTACTGACTGCGCCAGTTAGATTAATTGATCGGAAGATTAAGTTTTTTAAAATAACTTTATTGGATACAATTATAGGTTGTGCAAAAACAACGACAATAATAAGAATAATGTTAAAAATAATATTGAGCTCGGCGTTGCCTTCGGGTATCTTGCAGCGTCGGCTAGTTTTTATACGGGGTGTGCAAGTATGTTCATATAACTCGCGCGAGTTTTAATTTTTAAATTAAAACGTTTGTTTTTAAAAATTTATTTATAAATTAAT
>CAJUYG010002815.1:0-26849 GCA_910591675.1 Galerucella calmariensis
TGTTATATAGTTATATTTCTCAGTGTAGCATAAATAAATTGCTTAGTCAGTTATTCAAATTCATAGTGAACTTTGTTTTTGCTTATGTTTTAAATTTAATATTAGATTATTGTAAAACTTTATTATTCAGTCTAGAATCTACTTCCGATCTTATAACATACTATTGTAATTATCTCAATAAATAAATCTTTTTTAAAAAGCCTTTTCCATACGTGAAAAGATAAGTGGCGCAGTCAGTAGGATATGTTAAACGGGCGTTAGCGAAAATAACCACCGGTTCGTTTCAACGATTTGTTAACATACCTAGAAGTGAAATTTGGGACTCTTAGTTGAGTGAACTGAGTAACTCAACTAGAAGATAGTTCGACCGTTAAGAAGAGGAATTCCAAACGAATATTGCCAATTCCTTGCTTACAAGTTCGACTAGATGGAGAAAGCAGTCCTGTTTCTAATGTAAGTACTTTATGTCGTATAGAGATAATAATAATTTGTTCAATTCAGGAAGCTCTGGAAATTCTGATTCTGATTCTGATTTAGATTCTGACTCACAAACTAATTTAAGTGAAGAAATAATTTCAAAAATTGCAAAACCCGTGATTAATTTAAACACAAATTTCAAAATGCCAACAGATAACGTAGTACCTCAATTAAAAAAGGAATATTTGGATATGATCCCAGATTTCCATGGCGATAATGCCTTATTACCTAGATTTATCGAAATTTCGGAAAAATTAGTGAATAAATTTTACAACCCTGTAGATATAGGAGATTTTCAAAACGAATATTTAATGTCTAGTATTTTATCAAAAATTAAAGGTCAAGCAGCGATTAATATTTCTGCATGTAGTATCAGTAATTGGCAAAATTTGAAGGATGCTTTATTAAATACTTACGCAGATAAAAGAGATGTTTATACGCTGAGCATAGGAATTTCAGAATTAACACAGGGAAACGAATCCCCTTTTGAATTTTATAACAGAATACAGCATCTTTTAAACTTGCAGACATCATTATTAATGACACGGTCAAATGCCAATGAGCAAGTCATATTAGGCAATTATTTTAGGAACTTAGCACTAAGAGTATTGTTACGTGGATTGAAGGAACCGTTAGGCACTTTAATGCGTACCAAAAACCCTAGTGATTTAAATACAGCCTTAAATGTTCTAACGAATGACTTTCAAATATATATGACTAATAATAATAATAACTATTCAAAAAATTCATTTGTTAAACATAGGCCAAAAAATAATTTTGTACCACAAAACAAAGATAATTTCCAAATTAATCAAATACAGAGACCCACATATACTCCAAAATTACAACAAAATTATCAGCCTCAATTTAATAAAAATTTTAACTCAAGTAATACTCAAGCACAGACACAATTTAACAGAGGTTTTAATTCAAATAATTTACCTAGTACAAGTAGAGCAACAAATATTCAAACTAGAAATACTAACGTTTTCAAACCAAATCAAAACCAAAATTTTCAAAAACCTACTCCAATGAGTATAACTACAGCGAATACATATAATCCATTCAACGCTCAAAATAGAAATAATGGGCAAAATCAAACACAATTTACAAATCAGAGGAGAAATTTCATTTCTGAAGAATTACATAATATCGACAATACTGAATGTCATATTGAAGATGAAAATCGTTTTTTAGAGGAAACGTCATCGGACGCAATAGGAACGTAGAACTATTTAATTTTACTAATTCTGAAAGTGAATTACCGTACATTATATTTCCCGAACAAAATTTAAGAGTTTTGATAGACACCGGCAGCACAAAATCTTTTGTAACCCCGGAAATTGCCGAAAAATTTTTTTCCAAATCAATCATACAAAAACCTTTCAAGGTATCATCAGCTCTAGGTACAAGTCAACAAAAATATTGTACAGCAATTCCATGTTCAGAAATATTTAATATAAAGAATAAAATTAGGTTAGAATATTGTATATTTAAATTTCATAATCATTTCGATTGCTTATTAGGTTTAGATAACCTTAAAAAACTAAATGCAACAATTGATTTAGTGAATAACGTCTTAATTACGCCAAATAGTAATATTAATATAAATTATTTCAAAATAAACTGCGAGAACACGAATTGTATAGTAGTGGCTCCACGCACAGAACAAATAATTAAATTAAATATCGAAAATACCAATAATGGCGATATAATTATTCCTTACACAAAAATAGGAAAACTAGAAATTCCGGAATGTCTTACTAAAGCGGAAAATAGTCAAGCTTTATGCACTATTTTAAATCCGACAGAATCATATTTTAAAGTAGATTTAAGTGCTCCAATAGAAGTTGAATCGTTCGACGAATACGAACAAAACTTCAGTCCAAATTTTAATGCAATTTACGCGGAAAAATTTAAATTTGATATAACAAAGATTCGTACAGAACACATGAATAAAGAAGAGCGCGAAGCTATTCTAAAATTAATAAAAGAGTATTCCGACATATTTCATGTCGATGGCAATCAGCTAACATTTACAAGTCAGATTAAACACAAAATAAGAACTACCAATGAGGTACCTATTTATTCCAAGTCATATAGGTATCCCGAAATATATAGAAAAGAAGTTCAAAGTCAGATTAAAAATATGTTAGATCGAAATATTATAAGACCTTCATGCTCACCTTGGTCAAGTAGCATTTGGGTTGTTCCAAAAAAATTAGATTCTTCAGGTAAACCAAAATTTAGAGTTGTTGTAGACTATCGCAAGCTTAATGAAATTACTTTGGGAGATAGATATCCCCTACCTAATATAACTACCCTACTAGACAAACTAGGTCGTTGCCAGTACTTCACTACCTTGGATCTTGCCTCTGGGTTTCACCAAATTGAGATGGCTCAAGAAGATATCCCCAAAACGGCTTTTACTACAGAAAATGTCCACTGGGAATTTTTGAGAATGCCATTTGGTCTGAAAGGAGCTCCTGCAACCTTCCAGAGAGTAATGGACAACATTTTAAGAGGTATTCAAAACGAAAAATGTTTGGTATATCTCGACGACATTATAGTTTTTAGTACAAGCTTGCAAGAACACATAAATAATTTAAAAGAAGTATTTAAAAGATTGCGTGAATCTAATTTCAAAATACAAATTGATAAATCTGAATTTTTAAGAAAAGAGGTCGCTTATTTGGGACACATCGTAACACCAGAAGGCGTTAAACCCAATCCCGATAAAATAAGTGCCATTCAAAATTTTCCAATTCCAAAAACTATCAAACAAATTAAAGCGTTTCTAGGATTACTTGGATATTATAGGAAATTTGTACCAGATTTTTCAAAATTAACTAAACCATTAACTAACCGTTTAAAGAAAAATGCCGTAATTAATATTAACGATACTGATTATATTAATTGTTTTGAATTATGTAAAAATATGTTGATAAACGATCCCATATTGCAGTATCCGGACTTTTCTAAACCATTTAATCTCACGACAGATGCGAGCAACTTCGCTCTAGGCGCTGTCCTAAGTCAAGGAAAAATCGGAACTGATTTACCTGTAGCATATGCTAGCAGAACACTTAATGATTCTGAAGTAAATTACTCAACAATTGAAAAGGAACTCCTTGCAATTGTTTGGGCCGTGAAATATTTTCGCCCCTATCTGTTTGGGAGAAAATTCACTATTGTAACTGATCACAAGCCGCTCCAGTGGCTATTTTCCTTAAAAGACCCCAGTTCTAAATTAGTTAGATGGCGTCTGAAACTCGAAGAATACGACTATGATATAGTTTACAAAAAAGGTGCATTAAATACTAATAGTGACTGTCTATCGCGCATACAACTAAATATAAATGAAGTTGATTCTTCCGAAAATAACCCCAAAAACTTACTAGCCTATATGGAAAAATTTAATGACAAATTTGCCAGTACTTCTAAAATTAATAATGTAGAAACCGAGTCACTTATCGTAGAAGCAGAAGAAATGAACGACATTGACGATGAAAACAATACTATCCACACTAACATAGAAGATCCTGTAGTGGGAATACCAATTTCGGAGTCTTCAGTAAATGTAGGAAAAAATCAAATAATAATCTCTGAAGTAAATTTTGAACCCGCAGCACCAACAATTATTAAGCTATACGATTTAAAACAAAGAATTCTCGTACAATTTTCAAAAAATAATTTTGAACAAGATGTTATAAATTTTGTGAAAGATTATGTTGTACCGAAAATGAAATATCATATTTACTTTGAAGATCCTTTATATGAAAAATTCAGTACAGTTCTGCAAACTTATTTTAAAAATTCACAGATTTCATTTATCAAGTGCAACAAAAAATTAATCGATATCCCCTTAAATGAAATGAAAGAAGTCATCCAAAATTATCATGAAGGTAAACGAAATCATAGAGGGTTAGATGAAACTGAAAATAATATAAAAACGCGTTATTATTGGCCAAATCAAAGATCGTCTATTCAAACCTACATTAACGAATGCGAAATATGCCAAGCAACAAAATATGATAGGAAACCTTTGAAACCACTTTTTAACGTAACTCCAACAGCCGTCAAACCTTTTCAAATAATTCACTTAGATACTATAACCCTAGAAAACACAAAATTTTTAACTATTATAGATTCATTTTCAAAATACGGTCAACTTTATAAACTAAATTCTGCTCAAGGCATAGAAATTGTTAATAATTTAATTAAATATTTCACCCACCACTGTATACCAGATCAGATAATATCTGATAATGGCACAGAATTAAAAAATAGCTTAGTCAAAGATTTATTAGACACTCATAAAATAAAGATACACTTTATAAGTTCACAGCATCCGGAATCTAATGGCATTGCCGAACGATTTCACTCGACAATTATTGAACATATTAGACTTTTAAATAATCAAAATGAATTCAAGAAAGAACCCATTGAAATAAAAATTAATTATGCAATTTTAGCATATAACAACAGCATCCACTCTACAACCAAGCTAAAACCATACGAAATTATTACAGGACATTTAGAAAATAACTCTTCTTTTGACTTAGAATATTGATTAGCAGCTAGTTAATAATTATCTTCATAATCAAAAAATGAAATTACTTTATTCTAGAATAAACACAAAATTACAAGAGACTAAAGAAAAAGTTATCTCAAAAGCTAACGAGAATAGAGATGAATTGCCAAATCCAATACCTACGAAGGTATTTATCAAAAATAAACAAATTCAAAGTAAAACAAAAAATAAATACCGACCTGAACAAATTAAAAGTACTAATAAAAATCGTAAAACCGCAAAAATTGTAACTAGACACTTCAATACCGCTGAAGATATTCACTTATCTAATATAAAAGGACCTAAACAAAAACCATATACTTTTATTACAGATTCGTCTCAATTGGACAAGCAACAATAGAAATTAAAGACATCAGTCATAATCTAGGAATTTAACCAATTAATCTTGGCACTGCTAAACTACAAAAATCAAGTCATACATTTGTGCATTTTTATAACTTGAACCCATTACTAGAAGAGTATAACTCTTTGAATAAACATTTCAAAAATATTACACGTGATATCTCAAATAATACATTTTTCATACAACAGACTGGAAATCTTGTTAACCTTATACAAAATGTTAAAGATAATATTGAAGAAAAATTTGAAAACTTGAATATTCACTCTACAACCATTAGAAACAAAAGAGGCTTAATAAATGGATTTGGTTCTTTGATAAAAGCCATAACAGGTAACCTCGATTCTCAAGATGAAGAAAGAATAGATTCAATCTTAGAACATTTAAAACAAAATCAAGCAAATCTCGAAAATCAAATTAAAATGCAATACAGTGTCAGTCATCAAATAATAAATAATTTTAATAACACTATTCAGGACATTCAAGAAAATGAAATACTACTCAAGTCAAAAATTTTTGAAATAAAAGATATGTTAGACTTACAAGTCGAATATGAGAATCTCATTTATCTAAAGGATATGATTAACGAACTTTTAATCATTTATAACGTAATTTTAAATGTAATGCAAACAGTAGAAAATTCTTTAACATTTTGCAAACTAAGAACATTACACCCGAGTATTATTAAGTCGAAAGAATTATTTACAGAATTGCAAAAAATATCTTCATATTACAAACTGCAACTTCCGTTTGAATTAAAATATGAGAATATTTTAAACTTCGAATCAATTTTAGATATAAAATGTAGACTAAGAAAAAATCAAATAGAATACTTTTTATCTATTCCTATTAATTTTAATATTGAGTTTGAACTATTTTATTTATTACCCATACCCACTAAATTAGAATCAGAATTCGTAACAATAATACCAAGCTCAAAATATTTTTTAAAATCTGAAAATCAAATAAAACCTCTAAACGACATATGTACACGAATTGAAACCTTCCAATGTCCTTCATATCTTCAAGACAATAACAAACAGCTATGCGAAGAACAAATATTGTTAACAGGAAACTCTACCAGCTGTGAATACTCAAAAATAAAATTTTTTAAAAATCATTTAGAAGTTATTCCAGAAATAAACCAGTATTTGGCCATATTTCCAAACGAAGAAAGGTTAATATTCAAGTGCTCACAAGACACAGAAATTAGAAATTTGAGTTGAATATACTTAATTAAAAACACTCCTTGTAAGATAATTTTTCAAAATAACGAACTTACATTTCAAGAAAAAACTTTTGGCCAACCTCTTTTACTGAATGAATTTCAGACAAATTTCAACAAAATTAAAATGTCTCCTATGGAAATTAATTTGAAAAACTTAAAAATGAAAGAACTATCGTCTCAAGAATTGACACCAATAGTTGAAGAAAAATTCAACCTGCATATTCCCAGCGTATGGACCATAATTTTATACACTAGTATAGCATTAGTTATTATTTGGCTACTTTTGAAGAAAAAACCGAAGACAAAGGTGCCAGAACAAATATCCATAGAACTACAAGAAAAGAAAATTCAGCTTCCAGAAGGAGCCTCATTTTAATGGGGGAGGTGTTATATAGTTGGGAGTCCGGTTCTGGCATTATTTTCAGTAAGTGTGCTTGAGCTCTGCTCCTTAAAATACTCTGATATTTGTGGATTAATGCACTATTTTTAATTTATAAACTAAACGTAATCATTCACCTTAGTGTAATAAGTGCCTGTGGTAAATTGCAGCAAGATTAACTACCAGCCAAGTAAGATTACTTATATTTTGTTAGTTATATGCCACATTCAATTAGTATCCATTATTAAACAGTAATCAGCCGGTAGACAAGAAACCAGTTTTTTAAATTGTGATAACACAAGTAAATTAGTAGGCAGATATATTAGAACTTTTTCAAGAGTGCCAACAGGGTTGGCTTCAGATTATTTCTAGAAGTGCAAAAATTACTGAATATGGAAAATTATGCTAAAGAAATTTTAGATAAACTTAAGATCGCGGAAGAAAGAAACATAAGAATTGAAGGTAAAATTGATGATATACAAACTAAATTGTCAAAGTTAGAAGCTGAAAATCAAGCAAGAAAACAGGAGAATGAACGACTCATGGATTTGTTAAGGATACAAAATGATCAGATCGAGCAATTACAGAGAGAATCTAAGAGAAAAAATATTATTATCTTTGGAATTGATGAAGCTAATAACGAGGATCAAAAAATGCAAGAACAGAAAGTAGCTGAAGTGGTAAAAATAACTGATGTAGAGTTTGATGCAGAAAAAGATATAGTTGAGATTAAAAGAATAGGCAAAAAAGAAGAAAACAAAATCAGACCGATAATGGTAGAACTTCGAAATGGTAATAAAAGAATTGACATCCTGAAAGCCAGTAAACAACGTAAGAGAACTAAATTTAGCATCAATGAAGACTTCCCGAGGGATGTACAGGAACAACGTAAAGTGCTTAGAAAACATTTGATCTCGGCAAGAGAACTAGGAAAACGTGCAACTATGCGGTACAACAAACTCATAGTGAATGGAACTGTATACACAGTAGAGGAATTAATGAGGAGCCAGGAAATTGAAGACGGGAAGAGACACCTCGGCGTGACACCACATAGAAAAACAGGCACAAGAACCACAAGTGAGAGATCACCTACCGAAGATGACGAAAACAAAGAAGTAATGAAAACTTCTAGAACAGACCAAAGACTGCCAAAAAACTAGATAGCCACACATCTAATGCGTATCTTGAATTTGCAGAAATGCATCGGTTCGGCCAAGCAGCTGAATATAATGATAAATGTAGTCACAATAATTGTATTAGAGTAAGTTGTAGTTGTAATGTAAATTTTAGTTCTAAGTCTGGTTCTAAGAGCGATATTCAAAGTCAGGGCATTAATAAAATTAAAAGCAAAGGTCATAGCAACCAGGAATATAAAAAAAATCCAACAATTAAAATTGTGTTTTGGAACTCAGAGGGCATCGGGAATTTCGATGACGTTTTCTCACAAGATGTTGATATATTTTGTTTATGCGAAACATGGGCTACCCATGATAGTGATTACTCTATCCTAAATTTCTTTGATCTCAACATTTACTCTGTTCACCCTATTAAGGAGAAATCAATGGGTAGGGCCAGTGGGGGGATCTCTATATTAATAAAAAAAACACTACAATGTTCGGTTACTTCACAGTTCTCCTCATTGGCTGTTCTGCTTGATTTATCTGGAAAGTTTCTCTTTTATATTGTGTGCTGTGTACTTTAAACCTAGTTTTGAGCTTAAGTATATCTTAGAAAGCCTTCAAATAGTTTTGACCGAGCTGCACTCGGCATATCCTGATTTCTTGTATGTAGCTGGAGGAGATTTCAACTGCCGTCTTGGTGCTATGTGTGAAACACCAGAGGAGATTTTTGAAAATACAAGCCTTTTTGTCAAAAGAATTAGTCTTGATTCAATTATTAATAATAGAGGTGTCTTACTCTCTGAGTTTATGAATGACAACTCATTCACCATACTTAATGGCAGATCAGTTAAAGATCAGCCGGGTCAATTCACATTTTGTAATTCCAACGGTAAATCTACTGTTGATCAAATTTGGTGTTCTAATGCCTCTCTTTCATTAATTGAAAATTTTGCAGTGCTAAATAATGAACCGGTAACATCATATCACTTCCCTATAATGGTTGAAATAACACGAAACTTTATCATACCTGACACATTCATAAGCAATAAACAGTCCTCAACAACTAAATTAATTTGGGATGATTTGCAGCTAGATAGGTATCAACATATTTTGCGCAACTCTGCCTTAGCAATGTTGTCCAATGGTAATACAGAAAGTTACCACGCTATGCGTGATTCAATCCACCTTGCCGCTGATAGTTGTGGTATGAAGAAAAAATGTGTTACTTTAAACAAACCATTCACTTATAATAACAAACCTTGGTTTGACTTAGAGTGCATTAACTTAAAAAAGTCAGTTAAGTCAAAACTTAAAATCTGTAAAACACATAATTTTGCTGATGAAGTCAAAAATGACTACCTATTGGCGAAAAAATCTTTTAAAAGCACATGTACAGCAAAAAAAATGCATTTGAAAATAATATGGTTCAATTGCTCAGTAACTCTAATGACTGTCTCACATTTTGGAGGACTATAAAAAAATTCCGTCCCAATAAGATTATCTCATGTGTATCGCTTGAAACCTGGGAAACTTATTTTGATACCCTTACCACAGTGAAATGTGATTTTCAATATTTACAGATGGACGCTAGGCATCCGTTTCTAGACACGGAAATCTCCCAATCCGAAGTTTTTGCTGTGCTTAACAGTTGCAAAAGGAACAAAGCCCCGGGATTAGATGGAATTCCCTTCGAGTTTTTCAAATATTTCCCTCAAAACTGGTGTCTTTTTTTGTGTAGTTTGTTTAACAAGGTTTTCGAAAACGAAGCTTTCCCTACTGAATGGTCTACAGTATCGCTCTCAATGGTACACAAGAAGGGCCCCATCGATAACCCCAGTAATTATAGGGGCATCGCCTGCATTAACACTATTATTAAACTTTTTAATATGATCATGTTGAACAGATTAAACTCTTGGGTTGAAAGTAATAATATTCTTACAGAAATTCAGGCGGGTTTCAGGAAGAACAGAAGTTGTATGGACAACATCTTTGTCTTGAATAGCACCATTCAAACTCACCTACATCGCAAAGGCAGAAGAGTCTTTGCCGCTTTTATTGACTTGAAGCGCGCATTTGACTCTATTAATCATCCCCTCTTATGGCAAAAATTATTTAAGCTGGGTGTCAGTTATAAATTTATTCGCCTAGTCAGAGCTCTGTATGACAAATCCTCTTTTTGTGTAAAAGTTAACAATGAATACTCTAAATTCTTTGAAATAAATGGGGGCGTTCTGCAGGGAGAACCATTGAGTCCCTCGCTTTTCTCACTATTCATTGCTGATATTGACGACTTTTTCAGAAAATCTGGTATGGTCGGAATTAATATTGATAACAGGAATGATTTGTTACTTCTGTTGTATGCGGACGATTTGGTTATCCTTGCTGACTCTGAAATAGATCTGGCTAGGAAGCTACGCACCCTTGAACAATATACTTGCCTTAACAAACTTACTGTTAATAATTCTAAATCTAAAATTATGTGTTTCTCGAGAGGCGGCCACAAAATAACAAGAAATTACAAATTTCTGTTCAACAAATTAGAAATCGAGATGACTAACCACTATACATACTTAGGGGTTACTCTCACTTGTTCTTCATTATTTCGCGAACACGCAATGAATACCTCTTCTAAATGCAAACAAGCCATAGGTGCTGTCATGAATATGCTTTCACGTTCAAAAACAACTTCCTGGCAATCGCGCATAACCCTGTATCATTCCATAGTAATTAATACACTTGCCAACTCGGTCCCTGTCTGGGGTCTGCGTTATCTTAACATTGTTGGAAAAACCCAAGTTGGTTTTTTCAAAAGATTGCTCCTATTACCGCTAAACACTCCTGATTATTTAGTACGCCTTGAGGTGGGTGTTGTTAGGCTTGATTATACGGTATTTAAGTTGTGCCTCAACTGGTTATTAAAAATGTTTTCTTTTGCAAACACTAGATTGCCTAAGATTGTCTTTCTCAGGCTCTTAGAGTTAGAGGACTTTGACAACCCCTGCTATAACTGGGCCCTACAAATGAAACAGATTTTTATAGATCTCGGGTTGAACGACATGTGGAATAACCTCTCTTTTGGTTCACTAAAAAGCCATTACGATGCAATTCTTGAGAATTTTAAACAAAAATTGTATAGTTCCGACTTACAACGCCTTGCTAATAGTAATTACTGTATAATATATAAACATTTAACAGTCAATTCAGGTCCTGCAGATTATCTAACTAGTAAACTGCCGATTAAATTAGTTCGAATATTTTGTCAGATCCGTTTATGTTCGAAGACTTTTGTTAGAATAACGTATAAGGGAAGTATTTATACCATTAATCAAGAAGAAATTTGTACTCTGTGCAACTCGCGTCAAAATGAAACACTTGAACATATTGTGCTTCAATGCAGGATGTATGATTGTATTAGAGTGCAAATTATTAAAAATCTGCATAATTTTGATGATTTCATTGCCTTATTAAATACTCCTTTTGTTATTGCTAGCAGGAAGGGTCTCTCCGCTGCTGCAAGTTGCTTTTTCAGTCTTGTGTCCTTAGCTCTCTCTCCCCATATCTCTGCTCCATACAAAAGCATTGGTTTCACCGCGTTCTCATATATAAATTTAAGTGTCGCCGGCTTACGTCCCCAGTTCCTACCAGCAATGATAAATAATTTGTGACTTATATCTGTGGATTTTTTCCTGTTTTGTTTAACATGCTCTAACCAAAGTAGGCCGTGTCAATTGTAAGGCCCAAGTATTTCACGTTGTTGTTAAAGATAACGCTTTGTTCCCGTATTTTTAGGCGAGGTGTACGTACTGGCGTGTGTGGTATAAACATTGCAACCGTTTTTTTATCGCTGTAACTAAGTTTGTTTTGTCTGGCCCAGTCTTCGCATGCCGATCAAACTTCCGTCCATTTTTGTTCTATTGCTCTAAGCTAAGGGATTTCCCTGATATTAGCACTATCTGGTCGTCCGCGAACGCCTGGACCACGTCGTCGTCGTCGTCTATCTGTCCAGTCTCGTTTATGGCCTTGAACCAGCTCTCCATTAATAGTATCCAAAGTATGGGGCCAAGGCTTGACCCTTGCGGGCAGCCGCGTTCCGTAGCGTCTATGATTTTGTCCGTTTGTATGTGTCTATTGTGCAGAAAGTCTTTGCAAATGTTCTTAATGTTGTCCGGTGTTCCTGTAGTGTTTAGTGCGTGTACGATAGTTGGTGTCCATGCTGTATTGTATGCATTTTGCAGGTCCAATGTTATAATCGCTGTGTGTATTTTTTTCCCTTTGTTTGCTTTAATTTTGTCCGTAACCTGTGTAATTGCGTCTATTGTTGAGCGTCCTTGTCCGAATCCGTATTGTCTGTCGTTAAGTCTGTCATTTGTTTCTAGAAAATGCGTTAATCTTTTTGCGGTCATTTTGTCGAGAATTTTGCCGAGTACTGGGAGAAGGCATATAGGCCCTTTGCCACCGTCTTTCTTAGGAAGCCACACCATATCCGCCTTCTTCCAGACCTCGGGAAAGGTTCCTGTCTGTAGGCAGTCATTGTAAAGTTCCGTTAGTATCTGTGGGTTTGCTTCATGAATCATGTCCATCATCTCCTTGCTGATTCCTTCTATTGTCGTAGCTTTCTTGTTTTTCATAGTTTTTATTGTCATCGTTATTTCTTCCTGTGTGAAGTTGCACTCGTTGCGTCCTGTACTTTTGTCGTTTATGTGTTCCCTAATCTTTTTGTGTTCGTTGTTGTCGTTGTCTGGGTTGTCTGTTGGGAAGTATTTTTTGTGTAAGTATCGTATCGCATCTGTCCTGTCTTTTGTCCATTCGCCTTATTCTTTTTCTATTGTTGTCATTACACTTTGTGTTTTCTGTTTCTTGTTTATAATTTTATAAGCGATGTCCCAGGGATTGTCTGGATCGTTGTTGGTTAGAAAGTTCCTTATTGCTGTGTTTTTTGTCTGCTTAACTATGTTTTTGTAGTGTCGCTTTTGTTGGTCGTATTTTTCCTTGGCTCTCGCTTTTGCCAGCGGCTCCTGTACTTTCTGAAAAGTTTTCCGTAGTGTGTTTGTCTTTTATCTGTGTTTTTGTAAGTCTGTATTTCACCAGATTTGGTTCGTCCTGTTGTGATTGCGTTCGTGTTTTTGCGCTTGGCTTTCTCCATTATCCGTAATATGTTGTCTGTTATTTCCCGTGCCCTTGTGTCTATGGGCCTTGTAGTGGGCCAAGCTGTCTTTTTTCCCATGTCCTGTAATTTTGTGGTGTTTGTTTTGTCTATGTTTGGTTTGAGTAGTCGTTGTGTATTTTGGTTCTGTATGGTTTTCCCTATTGTGTACGTTATGTACTGATGGTCGCTCAGTGTTTCTTCGTCATGCTCTGTCCAGTCGTTTAGTGTTGTGTGTTTTGTCATCGTCAAGTCGATCCAACTTTTTCCCTTAAAGGATATGAATGTTGGGGGACTGTCGTATGTGTTGTGTATGTATATGCCGTTTTGTATCGTCCACTCTATTATGTCTTGTCCTCGTTCGTCACTCGTCTCGCCTCCCCAGCTGATGTGTTTTGCGTTAGTGTGTCCTGCTATAACTGTCTTCTCGTCCTGCTCAATGTACTGTTTTTGGGTGTCTAATCTTTTGTTTTGTCTGCCTCCTGGTTCGTCGTATATATTAACTATTATGAAGTTGTCTTTGTCAGTGTTCAAGTGAATGGTCGTTACGTTTGTATTTGTTCTTTGTCTTAGCATTGTAACTCTATTTATATATTTGTTGTTGACGAGAATGGGAGCTTTTGAGTGCGTGTTGTAAGAAATAACCGTATGTTTTTTTGCTTGACCTAAGTTTTTGCCGGTAGGGACAGGATTAAACTTGTACAAGCTGCTATACCTTTCGGTTTCGAGCCTAACGTACCTCTCTATCTAGCCAAACCACCGCCATGAGAACCCTTCCCAACTCCACACTCCAAAAATGAGCGGGGAGGTAGACCTCTTTTTATAATTTAATGTTCCAATCTATAAAAGTACAAGCAATTTATAATGAAATGTATAAAATATAAATATAAATATCAGCGTCATTTCACTTTATGTTTACTTGTAATCATGATCTGAAATAAAGAAGTTTATTATTATTATTATTAGAACTTACAAAATATCAACTTCCCTATTATCGCCTTACATTTCTTCTGCTATCATTGCCCTGTCTGCCTATTTGTTTAGTTTGTCTAATTCTGATAGTATCACCTTTTTATCAACTCTTAAACATATATTGTCGTTATCATACTGTTCCCTCATCTCATTTCTGATTTCTCTTCTCCCCAAGTCGTTGCACTCTAACATTATGTGGTCCCTGGTTTAATTCGCTGTTACATATGTTTCTTCGCGTCCCTAGCTTAAATCGTTTTAGGTAGTCGCCCATGTTGCCGTGTGCTGTTAGTAGTTGCATTGCTTTGAAAGATACCTCTATTCTCTGTTTTCCAACTTCTTTACAGAATTCGTATGTTTTTCTGCCTTTGGTTGACCTCGCCCATTCATTCTGCCATTCATCCATCTTCCATGTATCCATTCTTCTCTTAATGTCCTTCTTTTTAAGATGTTTATACCCAGTTATTTCCACTTCGTTTCCCTTGCTGTTCTTTTTTGCTTCCTTGTCTGCAATCGCGTTTCCTGGGTTAAGGTTGTCGTGGCCCTTTTTCCAGATTATTCTCAAGTTGTCATCACTTCTGAATTGCATTGACAATCGGATTTGTTGTTTTCTTGTTCTTTATCTTGCTCATCGCTATCATGCTGTCCGTTATAACTGTGATTTTTGTTAAGTTCATGTCTATTCCCCATAAAGCACCCATTTTTATTGCTATTAAGGCAGCGTCTCCTATATCTATGTGGTCTTCTATTCGTTTGCCTGTTGTTAGCCAAATCTCCCCCATTTTTATTGCTAGGCCTATATTCCTGTCCTTCCTTCTTGTTGCCTACACTGACATGCGTCCACATATATCACATTCCTGTCTTGATGATTATCATTGATCCAATCAAGCAGTGTATCTGGTCTGATTTTGTGTTCGGGTGCTTTGTGATTGGTGTTGTCTCTATACGTTGTAAATTCATGGTGTCCACTTTTGGCCATAATATGTAGTGGTATCGTTCCATTTATTACCTCTAATGCCTCTGTGGGTGTTGTTATATAGGACTTATTAATCGCTAGTAAAAACGGTCTGCTTATTGCATAAAGATGTCTTTTTATTCTGCTGTCGCTGTTCCTTATCCCCCAGATTTCGGCTGCATATATAACTGCTGGGTTTATCACGCGCTCATATATTATTTTTGTGTATTCCTTGTTGTGTCCATAGTGTTTTTTGATCATGGCGGGTAATTTTGTTGGACTTTCTGCCACTTTCTTCCTTATATTTTTCACGTTCTTGATGAATGTTAAATTCCTATCTATTGTTAAGCCCAGATATCTTATCTCATCTTGTATATTTATATTATTTTCCTTTATTTTTATTCTTGGGTCTCTATTTCTTTTCCTACCAACTCCACCACCAGAGTTTGCTTGTATATACATCATCTCGGTTTTGTCGTCATTATATTGTAGCTTGCTGTCTTTTGCCCAATTGTCACAAGTATTCCATACTGTTTTCCATGTCTTCTCTAATTGTTTTAATGATGAACCTTTTATGATGATAATTTGGTCATCAGCGAATGCTTGTCCATAAACGTGGTTGATTTTGTCGATTGTTGCGAACCAAGATTCCATTAGCGTAATCCATAGTAGTGGTCCTAAACTCCATCCTTGCGGACAACCTCTGTTGGTATTATAAATTGAATCTTCGTTTTTCATTGCACGCTTTTGTAAGAAGTTGTAACAAATTTTCCTTAGTTTTTTGGGTACTCTATTCGTTTCCATACAAATGTCTATTGATGGTGGCCATGCCATATTGAAAGCATTTCTTGGGTCTAGAGCTATTACCAGAGTGTGAAGGTTGTCGCTTTTGTTTTTGTTTATTTCATTGATTAGTTGTTCTATAGCCTGTATTGTGTTTCTTCCTTCTCTGAACCCATATTGATGTTTGTTCCATAACTTGTTGATTTCAAAGTGATGTTGTATCCTTCTGCTGAGAATCTTATCCAATATTCTACCTAAAGCTGGTAGTATACTCATTGGTCTCAGAGTTCCATTCTTTTTTGGTATCCATACGACTTTTGATATTTTCCATACTTTTGGGAAAATACTTTCTTTCATACAGTTGTTATATAATTCTAGTAACACTTTGTCCATGGCTTTATAGATATAGATGAGTGCCTCATTTGGTATTTTGTCATGACTTTGAGCTTTGTTGTTCTTAAAATTTAAAATGGTTTCTCTCAGTTCGGTATTGTTTATCTCGTATTCTGTAGTGTCATCATACGATCGTACTCGATTTCTAATTTCTTTATGTGTTTGTGTGTCTTCTGTTGTGTTGTCGTTCGGAAAGTATTGGTTAATTAAATATACGTTTCTTTCTTTCTCATCAGTGGTGTATGTTCCGTCATCCTTTTTTAAGTTCGTTTTCGCCTGTATTTCTTTTCTTTTGCCCAGCATATTCCAAATTGTGTAACAATTGTTATTTTCGTATGCTTCACTGATTTCTCTCTTTAATGCTTCCTCTTTCTTCTTTTTTATACATTTTTTGTATTCGTTTCTATTGTTGATGTATGCTTGTTTATTAGCTTGTTTGTCGTTTTCATCGGTTTCCTGCTTCCATTTCCTTCTATCTCTCGTCAATTTCCTTTGTTTATTCCTTAGTTCATCGTCCCACCAGTCGTTGTGTGGTTCTTGATATGTCTTCTTTTTCTTTATATGTTTATTGCACATTTCTGACACTTTTATCTGTATTTTCTCTGCGTTGTCTTCTACACTTTCTTGATTGTTGTATTTTATTGATTTTAACTTTTCTTCGAAGTTTCCCCAGTTTGTTCTATTGAAGTCATAAGTTTTTCTATATGTGAACTTGTTTGTTGCGTCCTTTATTTTGTATGTAATATATCTATGATCGCTTAGTGTTTCTTCATCTTTAACCTCCCAGTCAAGTATTGTTGTTCTTTTTACTAGGGTAACATCAATTCAGCTGTCTCCCCTGTTTGCTGAGAATGTAGATAGGTCGTGCGGGTTGTTCACAATTGCGAACCCATTTATTATAGCCCACTCCATCAGTTGTTCTCCTTTTTGATCATCAATGTTTCCTCCCCATCCTCTATTTTTTGCATTGAGATCTCCAACTATTAATGCCTTATTGTAGTTATTTATGCTATTTGTCATTTGTTCAAGTATGTCGATATTCGGTTTATCTGGTTCATTGTATATGTTGATAGCTAGAATTTTCCTGTTGTTGTAATTAATTATTATGCCCGTGGAGTTTTTCGATGTGAACTGTAGCTCTGTTATGACTTTTAAATTTCCTGTTTTCACCCAAATTTCTGTTTTGCTCATTTTTATCCCATGTTTTTGGTATCCTTTCCAGTCCCCACTATTTTTGTAAGGTTCTTGAATGAAAATTATATCTGTGTTGTCCTCTTGAGCCTTCTGTCTTAATGCTAACGTTGCTTCTCTACCTCTTCCGGCGTTGAATTGTATAACGTCGAGGCCTATTGCGAGTACATTGTACGTCTCTTTTCTTGCATCTCTCTCCTTTTAAATACTGGGTAGTTTCTGTCGTTTTCTGAGTGTTTTCTTTCTTGATACTTCATATTCTCACAGTTGATGCAGTTCAAAGTTTCTTGTACACACTCTTTATTTATGTGATCTCCCCGACAGTTGATGCATTTAGTGTCCCATTTACAATGTTTGGCCGTATGACCAAAACCGCAGCAATTGTAACATATTGTTATATCAATATATTCTTCAACATAAACTTTCATAAGGTCGAGAAATATTGATTCTTTTCTTATTAAGTATTTAAATAGATTTGAGTTCATTTCTAATATCCAATTTTCTTGCCTGTTATCCCTACACGGTTTTTTGGTGATCACTTTCAGTGTTCTGATGTCTTCTTTGTTCATGTTTTCGATTATATCACCATTCTGAGTCAGTATCTCGTCTATTATTTCCTCATTCTTGTATCCTGCTAGTATTCCTGTTAATCTCATCATAGGGTTTCTTTCCCCTATTTGCTTGACTTTCAAGCCTTCTTTGTTGTGTAGTGTCTTGTAAAATTTCTCTTGTTCGGCTTTGTCTCTGCTTTCAACTATAACTGAGCCGCTATATGTAGTTATATCCTTCTGTAGATCGTGTCTATCTATTTGTGCTCGTAATTTATTCAATAGTTGCCTTGGCTCTAGTGTTTTATCTCCATCGTTGTTATCTATCCTGATTATTGTTTCGAACCTTTGTTTTCGTGTCGGCGTTTCCCACACTTTATTTTGATTTTCTTTTGTGTTTTTCTCTGTTGAACTGTTTCTTTTAACTAGTTCAGCAAAGGTCCTTTTTATTTTTCTTTTCTCAGGTCTTTGTGTCTTCCACTCCCCTTCGGTTTCGCTGTTATCTTCTTCAACTCCTGTCTCCATCAAATCGACTTGTTCGTTTATAATGTCTGTTTTAGTATGTTCCCTGTTTATAAGTGTTTTTCTTCCTTTGTCATCAGTTAATTCATTTTTCATTTCCTTGATTTCCCTCTTCATTCCTTCTATTTCTTTCTTTAGTTTTTGTATAATCGCAGTGTCTTTGTTTTGTTCATTTATCTTTTTAATCTCATCTATTTTTTGCTCTATTATAGTATGATTATCCTTCTGATCTTTTAATGCTTTTACCCATGTATCGATGTCTACACTTGGTTGTTTATTTTTATTTACCTCCTTCATCCAATCAAAAACTATGTCGATGACCTCCAGTGCAATGCAGCTCGTCGCTTCATTAACATTCTGTTGGTCTCCTCAGTTGAATTGGATTTTGCCGCTCACCATTTTGTTTGTGGCTTCGTCTATTTTTTAGAGCCATTTTTATCCTTTCAATTTTTTTGCACCATCAAATATGTTCCTGTTGTCTCTTATTGCCTTTATCGCCTTTTTGTATTGACATATTTCTTCCACTTGTATCATGTGTTGATTCAATAATTTCCACCCTGTCATCTTTTTGCCTCTTTTCTGTCCTGCCTTCAATCTCTGGACTATGTTCTTGTCTTCTTTTGGTTTTTATGTTCGAGTCACTATCAGACTCATCTCTACTTTTGTTTTCTAGTGATTTGCATCTGCGATTTGGAGGTGTTCTTTGTATTTTACTTGATTTTGGAATCTCCCATTGCCTCTTGTACCTTTCTTCCGTTAGCCTCAAGTCGTCTTCTTTGTCCATTTCAGTGTTTGTTTGTTTTGTGTCTTTGAAATCCATGTAATTCCCACGAGTTGGGACGATTAGTGGTCCGTCTCCGGGTGACGCCCATTCCGGAGGTAAGACTTTATACTGCAGAGGTCGTCCGGTATCTGTAGGTTTCATTGACTTCGCTGTCGGTTGTTTATAGAGGTGTTCTCCTCGCGGGCCAACCAATGAAGGTAAGCCCCTGGTTACCAATCGACATCTCCACACAGTGCCCCTTTTTTCTTTTTCGTGTCGGTCGTTGACGATTGGACCAAGTTTACGATTTTAAGCGAGTTGAGTGGCACGACTCCCTCGTAGCTACGGAAGCCGGGGTCGCTATTTCCCGTATCTTTGTTCTTCTCAGGCTCCTGGATTTGGTTCCAACTCACCTCAGGGAGCGCCTGGACCAAACCACAGTGCAATGGTCCACCTGCCTTTCGGCATATGACCTGGGACTACGCGCCATTTAGTCAATCCACTGCCAACCATCCCATCAACCGCACTCCAAAAATTTGCGGGAAAGAAGAGTAGTCCTTTATTAATTACAATTAGTCTACAATAGCAATGAAAACCAAAAAAGCAAAGAAATGTATTGTTAGTTGCGTAATGGAAAATATTAATTTACAGAGCCCAAAATTAACCAAAATTAAATAACTAAATATTGTCATGTGCATTATTACAGAGAAAGTATACAAAATAAAAATAAATAAAAATCAAAGTGATAGATAATAATATACAAAGAGAAAAAATAAATAGATTCAGATAGACGAATGCCTGTAACCCAAATATAAGTAGATACATAATATGTACAGTTTCAGATAAAGCAGTGTTAGACTAATTATGTGCAAAGAATAGGTAGATATAGATCACCGCAATCATACACCATGATACTCAAATTGTAGATTAAGCCAATCCAAGGGGGCGGGATCGCAAATACACCACGAGTCGCAGTACCCCCTGGCTTATGCAGCTTCGGTTAGCCCGCGATTGCGGTGTGAGTTCACGTCACCGGAGACACCGAAGGAGAGCCGTGGCTCTCGAATCCCGTCTTGGCAAACATGTCCCAAGTAACGGCCTCGCTGATCTACGCCCTTGTTCCAGATCTGTAGTTGTGATTTTATAAATAATTATCGGTGTTTAGCCGTGGTCACGAAATAAAATACCGCGAGTTGCAGTACCCCCTGGCTTATCCAGCTTCGGTTAGGTCCACAAATCGCGGAGAATGCGTCCCCATTCTCGTCCTGTAATAATGAATAATTTGTGTTCAATGTCTGTCGATTTTTGTCTATTTTGTTTCACATGTTCTAAAAACAGAAGTCCAGTGTCAATTGTGAGCCCAAGGTATTTAAGGTTATTTGTAAATTGTATTTGTGTGTCCGTTAGTTTCAGTCTTGGTGCTCGTGTTGTTTTGTATGGTATAAATATGGCTTCAGTTTTGGAGTGGTTGTATTGTAATTTGTTATGTTTGGCCCATAGTTCACATTTTTCCCTAGTTTCTGTCCATTTTTTTTTCGATCGTCTTTAGAGATGTTCCCGATATTACTATAATTTGGTCGTCTGCTAAAGCTTGTATTTGGTCCGTTTCTGGCAGTGTCGTATTGTTTTGTATTATTTCGAACCAGTCTTCCATGATGCGTAGCCATAGGATTGGTCCTAGGCTTGAACCTTGTGGGCAACCCCTTTCCGTCTTGTCCTCTATCTCTTCAGTTTGTATTTGTCGGTCGTGGAGGAAGTTTGTGCTTAGTCTTTGTATGTTATTAGGAGTTAGTGCTTTTTTTAGTCTGTCTGTGATCTTGGGAGTCCACGCGGAGTAGAAGGCGTAAGTCAGGTCCAGCGTGATTATGACAGTATGTAGCTTGTCCTTTTTGTTGTTTTCTATTTTGTCCATAACATTTTTGATGGCGTCTATTGTCGAATGTCCCCTTCTGAACCCATATTGGTGTTTGTCCAATTTGTCATTGTTTTCGAGATAATGGGTAAGTCTTCTGGCTGTCATTTTGTCTAAGATTTTTCCGAGTGTTGGGAGGAGGCAGATTGGACGCTTGCCGCCGTCTTTTTTGGGTAGCCATACCATATCTGTCTTCTTCGAACTGTTCGGACATTTTCCTGAAAGTAAGCATTTATTATATACATTGGTTAGAATTGTGGATTGTATGTTGTGTAGTATTTCCACCACCTCCTTACTAACGCCGTCCTTTGCCGTAGATTTTTTGTTCTTCATGTCTCTTAGTGTTTGCGTGATTTCGTCTGAAGTGAATATTTGTTGTTCTTGTCCTATACTTTCTGTATTCTCGTCTTTTCTGATTTTTTTATGTTCTAGTTCGTCCTCTAGCTCGTTGTCTTTAGGGAAGTATTTTGCGTGTAAGTATCTAATTGTGTCTTGTCTATTTGTGGTATAACTTCCGTCATCTCTTTTTATAGTATTCATTGTCTTTGTATCCGTGCTTTTGTTCCTTAAAATTTTGTATGCAATATCCCATGGATAGTCTGGGTCGTTGTTTGTGAAGAGTTCTCTTATGGCGTTGCGTTTCATGCATTTTATCATGTCTTTGTACAGTCTCCTTTGTCTGTTGTAATCGTGTTCAGCTCTTGCTTTTTCTGTACTGTCTTTTTCCTTTTGGAGTTTCCTTAGTTTGTTTGTCAATTTTTTGTGTTTATTCAGCTCGTCATTCCACCATGTTTTGTCTTCTTTTTGGTTTATATGGGATTTATTAGTCGCTTGTCTTATGATTTGTATAATGTTTTCCTGTATTGTTGTTGATACCTGTTCGACCGATCTCCTCAGTTCCCAGTTTTTTTCCCTGATGATATTTTTCAGTTTGTCTATGTCTATTGTCTTGGTATCCGTTTGTCTTTGTCTGTATTTGTGTTGTGTTAGTATGTCAAAGGCTACATACTGGTGGTCGCTTAGAGTCTCTTCCTCTTGTACTGTCCAGTTGGAGATGTTCATATCCTTGGTCATGGTTAAGTCTATCCAACTTCTCCCTCTGTTATTTAAAAATGTGGGTGGACTTTCGTGCGTGTTGTTGATTGTTATGTTATTGATAGTTGTCCAGTCCAGTATGTCTTGTCCTCTGACGTCTATTATATCTCCTCCCCAACATGTGTGTTTAGCGTTTAGGTCTCCTGCGATTATGTATGCATTTTTGTCGGATTCTATTTGTTTCTTGTGTTGGTTTAGTATTATATTTGTTCTTCCACCTGGTTCGTCGTATATGTTGGTTATTGTGAAAGTTTGTTTTTTTGTAGTGAGGTGGATAGTTGCAGCGTTCTTGTCAGTTCTATTTGTTATTATCGTAACTTGTTTGGTTATGTGTTTGTTAATTACGATGGGGGCCTTTGATGATTTGTCTGTTGGTATAGTTATAAATTTATTGTTGTTTTGCCATATGTTACTTCCCGGTTCTTGTATTAGTCCGATGTCTATGTTTTGGTTGTTCATTGTGTATAGCAGTTGCTCAGTGGCTTGTAGTCCCTCCCCGCGTTGAATTGTATAATTTTGTACATTTTGCTTCTGTTGGTGTTTGAGCTGTGGTCAAGTTTGGTTTTTTGAGTTTTGCTACCCTTGGTAGTTTATTTGATTGCGGGTTTCTTCCCATTTTTTCCTGTAGATTGGGCAAGATGTGTCTCTCGCCTGGTGTCCTCTGGGTATAAGTTTAAGGATTTCACAGTTCACGCAATTTAGTGTACTGCTTTCACATTGCCTCCCGTCATGTTTGCCGCTACACTTATAGCATGTTGGTTGAGGCTCTTTACAGTATTTCAATACATGTCCGTATCGACAGCAACGGAAACATATCGACACCGACATGTATTCTTCAACCGTGGTCCTGGTCAGATCAAAGTATATGTAACCTTGTTTAAGTATATATTTCCAGGCTTCTGCTGGTCCTTGGATCACTATATTTTCCTTCCACTGGTTGCGGCATGGTCATCTGGTCAGTATTTTTATGTCCTGTAGTAGATGTCCAAATTCTTCCCGTATTTCCTCGTTCTCTAGTAGTATTGTCTCTCTTGTTGTGTCTAAGTCCATTCCTTTTTGTATTCCTGTTATCGTGATTGCTGGATCTGTCTGTCTTGTAGCGTCTTTTATGTTTAATGTCTCTCTGTTTCTCACTTTGTGTAGTATTTGTTCGTGAGTGTTTTTTGTCTCTGTCCCTATGATGATTGATGTGTTTGTCCTTCTAATATACGTACCCTCCATGTTGTAACGCGACAAATCGATGTCTAAAATTTTAGGGCTCGCGGCTAGACTCAAGTGGAGACGGGAGTGGTTCGTTCTCGAATTAAGCTAAAATTATTTCGATGTTCAAATGGGCGCCAGTTAAATTGACCCCAAGCACCTAACCGTAGTTATACTGGCCACCAATTTAACAAAAGGCCAGTAAAAAGGCGTATCAAGACAAAAAAAAACAAAGTCTCACTAATCTTAAAGTTAATTTAATTTAATTCCCAAAATTTCTGTATAATTTATTGATTACAGTGAGGAGATTCTTTTTACCAATAATGAGTTAAATAAAAACGTAAATGGGAATCATTAAAGCAAACACTAATAATAAGATATTGACACCATACTACAAATCACACATTTAAGTAAAGGTTTACCTTGCGGAACTCTAAGGGTTTAACACTAGTACTGTTGCAACAATAACCTCTCGTCATTAAGACAGTAAGGGGCAAACGTAGGCGGGTAATATATTTATAACTGTAGCGTTGCTTGAGCTCAGGCAAAAACCCTTATGTAGAAAATAATAATTATGATCATAATAAATAAAGTAATAAAATCCGATACCCTAGTATCCCGCTCACATAATATAAGTTACTGAGTAACAAAAAAAATAATAGATATCTAGTTAAGCAAAACTAAGAAAATTTACTATAAATTTACGTCAAGTAAGCTGATATTCTACTTAATTACTAAATGTCATTAAATACCGGAGCAAATACAATGCCAATTATTAAATAAAAAAAAAACGAAAATAAGAATTCAACAAAAAATACAAAAACTTGCGTGTTCCCAGCGGTGGTTGATCGACTCTTCCGGCGGCAGAAGCACTGGTGTACTGCTCCAGGAGTTCTATCTTTATAGCAGCAAAAACAGACGATCGGTTCGCTCGGTGTACTGCTTCAGGGAGCATAGATGTAGCCAAAAATGCAGACGAACAGCTGCATATGATGAAGAAGAAAACCACCAAGGAGAACGATCGAACTGAAGGAATTCAGTACCAATTCAATATCCAACATAAAAACCCTATAAATATAAATAAAATTATTTCTGTAACAGAAGTATAACAAATTGTTATTTCTATTTAAATGACTTCATAAAATAACCTGTTTAACAATAGTAACGATTTATTAAAGAGAACAAAATTCAATTGACGCATAATTAATTATATCAATATTTTTTTAAAGAAATAATAAATGCCACTAATAATATAATTAACTTCGACGATATTCACCAGGTTTGGCAACCATTGTGATCAATAAACAAAAACCAGACCAAAATTAAGCCTACCAAAAAAACTAGAGGTGGGAATACCTTTTCAGAAAAATCGTGTACAATAAAACGAAAAATATTAAAAAAAAAAAATAATTTTAAATTACTTACCCTGGCCAAGGGGCTTTTGGGTTGATGTATCTACTGGTGGAATCTAGTTTGGCGCTATTAGCAAACAGTATTCATCTATATTCTCCCTAGAACGAAGAATTCCCAAATAAGATACGTTACAATATAACAAATGTATGAGAATAACTATATTTACAATATGAAACAGCCGTTACTTTTTAAAAAGAATGTGATTCTATTAATAACTTAGTATTTCGCAATATATTTAAGGGAAACATGAATTAACAGGAAGAAAATAATCGTAAAGTACATACCTGTCGGTGTAAAACGCAGCACTTAGAAGACACTTTGCACGTGTCGTGTAAAAATCCTTTGTTTCAAGCAATAACTTTGGGAAATAACCAAAAACACCAAATATTCTATTGGCCACAAAACAACTACTAATCCCAAAATATGATATCGACTTTCAAAATAAAGCCCATGAAGGATGATTTTTTCAAAAAAATCACGATTAAAATTGAAAGTCACACCACGATGTACAAAGGTCAAAAAGCAGAATGCGCCGAACCTACTGGAATAAAGTACCTTTCACGCTTCAGCGAAAACAAGTTTTACGATTGTGGTATTAACAATTCCTACTGGGTTCACCTAGATGGCGTTTCCGTGGAAAATAACAAAAACACGATAAAACAACTTAGAATATGATACAGAGACTGTCATCTAAAGTTTAAAATCCTAAAGAATTTAATCAGCTTCTTATAAACCTAAATTGCGCTGAATTTAGCGAAAAAAATAAATAATTGACAATAATAACTAACAAGAATTAAAAAGGGTCATTTGGCAACATGGCAAGTCAATTCGATGGAGAACGATACACATAGAAGCTTTGAAAAATTATTTCCTATTAATTAATATTAATAAAGATGCGAAAATTCGTAACGTTATTTTTGACCCGTTACAATGTCTTTTGAGCACAGCGTCTTTTTTAGCTCGTTCATTGTTTGTCCTTGTCCGTCTTTCATTGTAATTTGTACTTCGTATTTTTTTTTATTTGGTGGTGGTGTTGTCCATGGTTGTCTGGGCGGTCTTGATGGTTTAGTTCTTGCTGCGAGCTCAGCGTATGTCTTGGTAGGGGCGTTAAGTACAGGGAATTGCGTGTCCATGTCTGTTTTTATTGCAGTATTGTTATTTTGTAGTATCGAGTTCCTAGGTGCTGCGACTGGTGACTTAGCGCTTGTATTTGTCTGATTTATGTTTTGAGTGTTGGGATTTTCTGTCTGTGCTTGTTTGCTTAGTTGCGCGATTGCTATAGATAAGTTTGTAATTTGTTCGCTCAGGTTGTTGACCGATTCCTTATTATTTTTTTCTTTTATGATTTCCGATTTCAGGTCTGAGATATCTCTTTCCTGAAGTGCTATGAAACTTATCAAATCGTTCACCAAGCCGCATAGGTTTTCTGCTGTGTCTATCACTGTGCTTTGGTCTTTTTTGTTAAAGTTTATTTTGCCTCTGGCCTCAGGGGTGGTGCGGGTTACGGATTCTTTGATTGTGTTTTTGAACTCACGTGCCTTACGTGCCGTGGTCATTAGCAGGGTTTTTATGTCAGTGAAGCTTGTTTTAGTTTTAGTACTCTTCTCAGTGTCACTGACATCTAATCTCATTCTTTTTTTTGTATTTTCCTTTCCATCTTGTAAGGCCGAGTCTGTAGCATATGTGATTCTGCTGTCACTGTCGCTAGTAGCACGAGGTCGTGGTGGTGGCGGAACAGGGGCGTAGCTACCGCCGTATCAGCCGTATCAAATATACGGGGCCCCCAAAATGTGTAAGAAAAAAAAAACTTTCTAATTTATTTT
>CAJUYG010002816.1:0-14977 GCA_910591675.1 Galerucella calmariensis
TTATTCGCCAATCTAAATGCCTACATTCAATCTTGGGCATGGCTAGCTTATGCACGTCCAATTCAAGCACATGCTCCCTCAAGCCTCGTAATGCTTCCCAGACATCCTCGTACGTTGGTCTTTCGTCGAAGGTGTTTCTCGTCACTAGGTGGAAATTGTAGCGGGAGCCATCTTGCAGCTTCAGAGCTTTACCTGGTACTGGTAACTGGTCTCGCAAACGTCGGGCGCCACTCTTCTTTATGAACAGAGATGCCAGTCCGCGTGCATCGGTTACGCTGGCAGGGATGTTTATTGCCAGTGAGTATTCCTCTGGAACGGTAAGCATGTCTTGTCGTCTCTCAGTGGTGACGCGAAATTTGCTTTTCCGGTACCACCATAAGCACCCATGAACTCTACAAAAGCAGGATCGGCTACTTCCTGAAGCTGGTTTACTTCTTCATCGTGGTCACCCTCGAATGGCGCTAATCGGTTACGGTGTACCACCTTTGGCTTTCCGTTTGGGATCTTGCTGATACGATAGATGACATCGTTGATTCGTTTCTTCACGATGTACGGACCGTCCCAAGCTTTCTGCAACTTTGGAGAAAAACCCTTTTGTCTTCTTGGGTTATGCAGCCAGACTTTGTCTCCTTCGTGAAAACCTCCTTCTGTAGCTTGCGTATCGTATCTTTTCTTCATCCTATCGCTAGCGATCTGGAGATTCGATCGAACCAGCTCGTGTACGTCGTCCATTCTTTTTCTCAGCTGGGTCACGTAATCTTCACCAGCTATGTCTTCTCCGGGTCGGCATCCAAATTCAAGGTCGCAGGGTAATCTCATTTCGCGTCCGAACAGAACTTTCGCTGGTGTTTGGCCGGTAGACTCATTGATGGCGGATCTGTAGGCCATCGCAAATAGCGAGAGATATTGGTCCCAATCTCGCTGATGGTTAGATACTACTTTAGACAGGTATTTGCCAAGAGTTCTGTTCATTCGCTCTACCATTCCGTCCGACTGTGGATGCAAAGCCGTAGTTCTCGTTTTCTTCATGCCGAGTTTTTCACAAACTTCCTGGAACAGCTGGCTTTCGAAGTTTCTGCCCTGGTCGCTGTGTATTTCCAGGGGCACTCCATATCGGCAAATGAACTCATTCAAAAGCACGTCGGCAACAGTTGCGGCTTCTTGGTTTGGAATGGCATAAGCTTCTACCCATTTTGTGAAATAATCCATCACCACCAAAATGTACCTGCTGCCATTTGCTGTCGGTGGAAACGGTCCGGCAATGTCCAGGGCAATGCGTTCAAAAGGGCTTCCGACATTGTACTGCTTCATAGGAGCCTTTCTTCTTCCTTGTGGCCCATTGGTCGTAGCACAGGTAGTGCACTTCTTACACCAGTCCTTCACATCTTCGGAACTGTGCATCCAATAAAACCGTTCTCGCACTTTCTGGAGGGTCTTCTTCACACCTAGATGTCCTCCTGACGGACTGTCGTGTAATTTCCGCAGTATTGCTGCTACCCTTGTTCTTGGAATCACCAACTGTCTTCTACTTTCGGAACCTTCATCGTTCTCGATTACTCGCTGTAGCAAACCGTTTTCCAGAACCAGCGAGTCCCACTGGGCCCAATACGATTTCATCGTTGGCGAGTACCTTGAAATCTCCTGCCAAGTAGGTCGACAGTTTTCCTTTTTCCAATGTCGGAGTTTCTTCAAGTCGGAATCGTTCTCTTGTTCCTCTTCCAACTTTTCCGGTGTCCATTCGTCGCTGGTCACCGTGGTTCTTCGAATGGCAGCTTCCTTAGCTTCTGTTTTGGTGCAGTGAGAGCACTCTGCTGGCCATGGTCTTCTAGAGAGTGAGTCTGCATTTCTGTGGCTTATTCCGGCTCTATGCTCAATGGTGAAATTATATTCTTGGAGCCGCTCGATCCATCTGGCGATTTGACCTTCAGGGTTCTTAAATTGCATAAGCCACTTAAGTGCGGCATGATCGGTTCTAATCAAAAATTTCTTCCCATACAGATACTGATAGAAGTGCTCCACGGACTTCACTACTGCTAGGAGCTCTCTTCTTGTGACGCAGTAGTTTTGTTCTGGTTTGGAAAGAACTTTACTAAAATATCCCAGAACTTTCTCTTGTCCTCCTTGAACCTGTGATAGCACTCCTCCAATTCCAACATTGCTAGCATCAGTATCTAGTATAAATTCTCCCTCTGGTAGTGGATAGCCGAGTATAGGTGCAGTAGTCAAGTGCTTTTTCAAGGTTTCGAACGAAGTTTGACAGTCTTCGTCCCAGCGAAACTCCCTTGCTTCCTCTGTAAGTCGTGTCAAGGGTTTAGCGATATCTGCAAACTTCTTTATAAATCGCCTGTAGTATGTACAGAGTCCAAGGAAGCTTCTAACTTGGTGCTTGTCGGTGGGTCTTGGCCACTTTCGTACGGTAGCAGCTTTTTCTTCGTCTACAGCTACGCCATCCTTGCTGACTACATGGCCTAAATAATTGACTTTGTTTTGAAATAGTTGACATTTCTTGGGGTTGAGCATCAGTTGGGCAGCCTGCAACCTTTTGAAGACACCTTCCAAATTCTTTCGATGTTCTTCGAATGTCCTTCCCAAGACTATGATGTCATCAAGGTACACTAAGCATGTCTTCCAGGACAACCCTCGCAATACGTTTTCCATCAGTCTTTCGAACGTTGCGGGGGCATTGCACAGCCCAAATGGCATAACGGTGAAATGCCATAGTCCAGATCCGGTGGTAAACGCTGTCTTTTCTTTATCGGCTGGATCCATTTCTACCTGCCAATATCCAGACTTCAGGTCCAAGGTAGAAAACAATTTGCTACCGGCCAGCGTATCCAGAGTATCGTCGATTCTCGGTAGAGGATAGCTCTTTCTTTGTAACATTGTTCAATTGCCGGTAGTCCACGCAAAACCTCGTGGTTCCATCCTTCTTCTTTACCAGAACTACCGGAGAGACCCAAGGGCTGGTAGAAGGTTCTATTACCTTGTCCTCTTCCATCTCGCGAACAATTCTCTCCGCTTCCTCTCTTTTGGCCTATGGTACCCGTCGAGCCGATTGTCTTATCGGTTTAGCGTCGCCGGTGTTAATTTTGTGTTTGACAGCAG
Source organism: Galerucella calmariensis (assembly GCA_910591675.1). Lineage (NCBI taxonomy): Eukaryota > Metazoa > Arthropoda > Insecta > Coleoptera > Chrysomelidae > Galerucella > Galerucella calmariensis. Next base: position 3,106 of record CAJUYG010002816.1, read on the forward strand.
ATGTTCTTCCTGTCTTTCCTCCTTTTGGTACAAAAAGAGATCGGTATTGTAGCAAGAGTTCTCTGATTTTTTTCTTCTCTTGCAGGCTAAGGGATTGTCCAGCCACTGCTATCATTTGTTCAAATTTATTGTTGGCATCATTGGAAGTTGTTGTTTGATGAATTATTGACGTCACTGGTACGCAAGTTCCAATTTTGGTCTCCTTCTTTATAGTTATGGGATGGTCATTTACATTTATAATGCGTACAGGTATTTCTTCCGCAGTCATGACTAACCCTTTTCCTATCAGGATTCCTCGACCAACCTCTTTATCATGATTCCATGATTCCATCATGACCGGTGTTCCTTCTTCGACGGTTCCTTGTAGCCTTGCCACAGTGAAAAATTCACTCCTTGCGGGTACAACTGTATCCTCCTGTACGGCTACCTCAACAATCTTATCCTCGTGTGGGTGAAGGAATACTTCCTCAGAACCTACTCTAATCACTCGGTTCTTGAAATCCAGCTGGAAGCCATGTAGGTTCATAATGTCCATTTCGAGTATTATGTCCTCTTCGATATCAGCGACAACGACAGTGTGGGTGAACTTCTCTGCGCCAATTCCCAATTGCACCGGTAGTTCTCCATGGACATTGGCGCTTTCACCTGTGGCAGTCCTGAGTCGCAGTCTCGTCGGTAAAAGTCTTTTCCGGGTGTTGACAGTCTCGGGGCGAATAATAGTCCTCGTTGCTCCAGTGTCCACCAATAGTGTATACTTCCTACCATTAACTTCACCATCCACGTATACACTATCATCGCGACATTTCAGAGAGGCTATTAGAATGAGAGGGTCTTTGGAAGGTCTTTGGGTCGGAGCTGCCCTCTGGAGGTCGACCCTTCCTAGTTTTCCTGCTGGGCGTCTTTGTTTGTAGCAGTTCCCGGTCGCTTACACGAACTGCGTACATGTCCCATTTCTCCACAATTCCAGCATCTCACAGCTTTCGATTTTCTTCGTCTGCTACAGCCCTCACCTTGCCGTATACTCCGGAAGCCTGTGTAGCTGCTTCGTACTCCAAGGCTGCAGGGAGTACGTCAACCAGTGTCTTATGCCGAGCCAAGCGTAGAGTTCTCTGCATTTCATGGTCACGAACTCCGTCGATGAATGTCTGTACCCCTAAACATTCCATGACATTCTCCGGTGCCGATGGATAGGCAAACCGCACCAACCTCGCAATGTCTGCTTCGAATTCCTGCAGAGTTTCGTCGCGTTTTTGTTTGCGGTTTTTCAGCTGCGACTGGTACAGATGCTCCAGGTGTTCCAGGCCATATCTCATGTTCAATCGCTTTTTAAGTTGCCCAAAATCTTCGGTCTCTTCCACTGGAATGGTCTGGAGGATATCCATGGCGTCTCCTCTAAGGGCAAGAGTTAAATTCAACGCTTTTTCTTTCTCACTCCAGTTGTTTGCCTTCGATGCCGCCTCGAATTGCTTAAGATAGTTCGACCATGACATTTTGCCATCGAATGTTGGCAGTTTCACTCGGCTGTTAATATCGTTTTCCATTTTCGGTTTCAACTCTACTTTCTCTTTCAGTTCGTCGTTGTTCGGGACTTGCCTAGTTGTAATAGCCGGGTTATTACTAGTCTTCTTTTCGATTTCTTTGATTTTTTGTTTCATTTCTTGCTCCATTCTTTTAATCTTTTCTTCCATGGCAGAAATTTCATTTTTTATATCCGTCGAAATTTTATTTTCCATGTCCGACATTTTATTTTCTATTTTCTCGATATTTGATTTTAGAGGGGAAATTTTATTTTCGACTTCAGCGGCAATGTCCTTTTTCATTGACAAAATATCGGCCGAAATATCGTTCTTCATATTAGAAATCTTCTCGTCCATGGAGGAGATGTTAGCAGAAATATCATTCTTCATGTTAGAAATCTTCTCGTCCATATTAGCAGAAATTGACGAGATTAGGGTGGAGGACTCGTCATTGAATAAGAATGTTTCTGGATCCAAGTTTTCACTTTCCAGTGCTATTTTTAGTCTTTCGACTAATTCACTCTTCTTCCCGGACGTTTCCAACTCGCGATTTTCTAATTCTGCTTTTAGTTCCGTCACTTTCAGGTCACATAGTCTCTTAGCCATTTTTACGTAATTATTTATTTATATTACCCCACACCTGACACCAATGTAACGTTTATTCTAATTTATATTTACAATTAATTTATATTCACAGATTTATATTCAAGTACAGTCCTTATTAAATAATTTATATATCACACTAAACACACACTAACTATAATTTATATGATAGTCACTTAATAAACACTTTATCGAGGCGCGATTGCTTTCTTTCAGTATCGACACTAACTGACTAACCAACTCCGCTGCGATGCTCGTCGCCTATTTATACTCGCACGTATGTTTTTCTAGAAACCTCTAGAACTCGAAGTTTTGGCGGATGCGCCGGGTTTTTCTAGATGTTACGTTTTCCAGATCATTCTTAAAAATACGGCGGAGGAGCCATAGTCGTATCATATGGGAATTTCACTGGGGGCACTAATTGAGCACATTAATGCAGCAGCTCGCGTAACAATACGTTAATGACGTCATAATTTCGTCTCATCCATTTCATGAATGAGAGAGCAAGCTGGACAATGTATGACGTAACGGCAAAGGATGGCTGAACAAACTCTATCTTGAGCTTGAGCTTTCTTGGACCACATGAAGTACAATCAATGCTTTTTGATAATTTGGTCTTCTCCTGTGTTGACACATGATTCATTCTTACTGATTGAGATCCCTTTCTTTCATCACACCAAGCTGTACACTTGGTATTTGTGGTTTTCTTCAGCTTCCAGGATGTTTGGTTCCTGATCCCATTCCCATATTTTTCTTTATTAAGGTTATTGGGGGGATACAATAGCTTAAGGATAAAGAGCAGGGTTTTGACCTTCTTTGTTCGATGTTAGTGAAGAGCTGTGAATTCGTATTGGTTACCAGGTCACCTTAAATAACTTTTATGTTTGCCTCCATGCTTTTTGATAGTTTGGTCTTCTCCTGTGATGACTTGCTTCATTCTCACTGATTGAGATCTCTTTCTTTTGTCACACCAGGCTGTACACTTGGTATTTGTGGTTTATCCAAGCTTTCATCGGATGTTTGGATCCTGATCCCATTCCCATCTATTTCTTTATTAAGGTTATTGAGGTGATACAAACTTAAAGGATAAAGAGCAGGGTTTTGACCTTCTTGTTTCCATGTTAGTGAAGAACTGTAAATTTGTATTGTCTACCAGGCTACCTTATATCTTTTATGTTTCCTTCCATTCAGCCATCGAATAATCGATTATTTCTTGTATTTTTGAAACAATAATTGTTTTATGAACATTTTGCTTCAACGATTGAAATAATCGAAGCATAACAGCAATTTTCAACCGGCTTGTAAAAAGCCTAACCTATATCACTGTGAGCACGAAATACGAGAATGGGTGGTATTCATCACGACAATGCTTAAAATAAATTTATTAAAGTATTTACAGCAATAAGTCAACGCTTATATAACCGCCCCTGTAATTAATTATCTATTGTTCAAAAAGTGAAAATTGCAAAGGGTCAATTTATCAACGAATATTGTTTCCTGATTTTTTTCTTTGATTTTCCTTTTAATGTAGGTATCATTTCTCAAGGCGGGTGATAGAAATTTAATACCCAATAAATATCCATGTAGCGTGTCTTTGTACCATGTCTTTTTTATTATAGGTATATTTTAATGAAGCTTTGTTGATTAAATTGTCATTTACGTCGACCGTGCGTTATAGAACTACACTGGTGTAAAAAATTCGATCCATCGTATATTATTTTCCATTTATTGTGACTCTTAAAACTTGGTACTTATTATATGGCATATATGAATATAGAGAGACCCTCGTATAATTGAAATTATTATTTTATATACTTACATTATTTTCATTTTTCTTATCGACATTTTTTATAAACAATACACATTTTAAGTTTTTGTCAGAAATTTACGTCTGATAAAGCAGCAAGAGATTTATTTGTTATTTTAGTGACCCTAACAAACCCACCGAATTAGTATTTGAATAGTTAATTTAATTGAAATAATGTAACATTGCGAAAAGAATAAGCTACCGAGGAGGCTCAGTTATGGTTTGGGCTGGTATAAGTTCCGAGGCCCGTACTGACTTGGTTCTTGTAGATGGAGGTTCTATGACAGGAGCAAGGTACATAACAACAATGTGGTACCTTTTGCTCCATTTGCAGGGCCTAATTTCATTTTCATGGACGATAACGCGCGGCCACATCGTGCAAGAATCGTTAATGAATATTTAGAAGAAGTCGGGATTGTCCGTATGAATTGGCCATCTTCAAGTCCAGATCTCAATCCTATATAACATCTATGTGGCACTCTAGGAAGAAGAAATCCGATCATGGGTACCCCGTGCTAACAGCTTGGCAGAACTTAGGTCGTGCTTCAGGCAATATGGGACGAATTGGACCAACTCGATGTTCAACATTTAATTAGCTCTATGCCAAGACGTATGCAGGCTGTTATAAGGGCCCGGGGAGGAAATACAAATTATTAATAAAAAAATAACACAGTAAACATTTCATTATAACCTTTGTTTTGATTACAAAATATACTTCATTTTTAAATTATTCGAATAAAGCCAATTGTTTCCATAACAACATGATTTTTTTGTATAAACTGTCTTTATTATTCATACTTCCAACATTTAAAACCGATCCAAATTTAAATGGTCAAATTTCTGTCTACTTTGCCAAAACATAGACGTGGATCGAATTTTTTGCACCTGAGATATTCATATACACAAAATCAGTCATTAATGACCGCTATTAATAAATGGTCATTAATGACCGCTATTAATAAATGATTTTGGTATCGGCAACCAAATAATATTAACAAAAGAGACTTCTAGTTTTCAACTTACCTATCGTAAGTTCGCTCAATATACAGTGTGGAAACCACTTATGGAATAAAATTCTTTGACATTATTTTAGAAAATTATAAAAAATGCCGTGACACGTCAACTTTTGAATTGAGTTGTGCGTTATGTAAACATAAATTTAAATGTACAGGGTGATTCACCCAAGTATGCCATAGTCGGTGATGTTTTCTTTATGAAACTCCCTGTATATTTGCATATTTTTGAAATCCTCTTAATGAACCGATTCCAACAAACTAAATAATGTATGGTCAATTATGAATTATACAGGGTGAAATTTTAAAATTAATAATTTATTACACTCGAAATATTGGTACTTTTTTAAATTAGCTAAATATGGATTTATCAAAAATCTAAAGTAACCAAATATTAGACGTATTTGTATATTAAACAAAACCTACTACGCCCATGAATTTTATCATAAATACCTAAAAAGTGCCTAAAAACGCCAATAATTAGACAAAATCGGTAAATAATGTGGATTGTTTTAAATCGGTGAATTATGTGGATTGTCTTCTATTCTGTCAGTTGTTGATGAGTTCACAGTTTATACTGAAAAAGTGAAATCTTTGTCAAACACTCTTTCCTTGTCGACATAACAATGAAATATTTAACTGAGACTCACCGAATTGTGATGATCGGGTACGGGGATAACTGCAGAAGTCAAGCTGGAGTGGCAAACTTATTTAATCACAGGTATCCCGAATTGCCTAATATTTCACAAAGTACTGTGTCTAAAATTCATGCACAATTCAGAGAACTTGGACATGTCAAACCATTTAAAAGAAAACCACACTTAGTTGAAGATGATGTGAAAGAGGATATTTTGTTAAGTGTCGAAGAGAATCCAACTTCAAGTACACGTCAAATTGCCCGTGAAAATAATGCTAGTCATACAACTGTTCTAAAATGTCTTCATAAAGAAAAACTTCATCCCTACAAATTAACTTTTGTGCAGGAGTTAACAGAAGACGATCCAGATCGTAGAATGGATTTCTGCGAAAGATTGATGAATAAGCTGAACAGAAATGAGATAGCTCTTGGTACCATTCTGTTTTCTGACGAATCAACATTCAGATTGAATGGAGGGGTAAACCGACAGAACTGTAGATATTGGTCAGCAGAGAATCCTAATTGGATGAGAAACATACTCAGTACCCTCAACAGGTGAACGTTTGTGCCGGTATCATAGGCGACCATATTATTGGTCCCATATTTATAGATGGAAATTTGACAGCTGAAAAATATTTGAATATGCTTAGAAATAAAGTTATTCCTGTGTTGGCAAACTTATATCCCAACGCAATAGATCCTAGCTTACCGAATTAAAATGTTTGGTTCCAGCAAGACGGGGTAACACCCCATTATGCTTTAATGGTAAGAGCTTATTTAGATGGAATCTTCCCCAATAAATGGATTGGACGAAGAGGTACTATTGAGTGACAAGCTAGATCGCCAGACCTTACGTCGTTAGATTTTTTTTCTGTGGGTTTATCACAAGAACAAAGTATATGCATCACAACCAACTAGCATTGTAGACCTCAAAGACAGGATAACTACAGATATACGGAATAACCTAATCAAACTTTAAACAAAGTTAAGAAGGAGTTCTATAGGAGACTGTGCTATTGCGAACAACTAGGTGGAGAACATTTTGAGCATTTATTTTAATGTATTAAAATCAAATACATCAGGTATTTTATGTATGTGTTTAATAACTGTAAAAATCAAAATTTCACCCTGTATGTATAATTCATAATTGACGATACATTATTTAGTTTGTTGCAGTCGGTTCAGAGGATTTCAAAAATATGTAAATATACAGGGTGTTTCATTAAAAAAACACCGACTATGACATACTTGCGTGAATCACCCTGTACATTTACATTTATGTTTACATAACGCACAACTCAATTCAAAAGTTGACGTGTCTCGGCATTTTTTATAATTCTCTAAAATAATGACATAAAGAATTTTATTCCATAAGTGGTTTCCACACTGTAGATTATCAATCTAATACAAAATAAACAAATCATTTATTAATTTAGTGCACGTTTAATGTGATATAATTATTTACAAGTGAATTGATTTAAAATTATTATTTAGCTCTAATTATTATTTCGAAATATTTTCAAATCAAGAATTATAAGTAACATAATAGTTTTAGTCCTCTTCAAATGAAATTGTTTGCCAATGATTTGAATATCGTCCGACAACACCGGCACATAAATTCACTATTTCAAACGTTTTTTCCTTTATTACTGAAAAAAGTGGTTTGAAAAGTTTTTATTCAGTATGAATAAGTATGTATTCTTTATAAACCACATTTAGTAGTGTTCAGTGTTCACAATACAAGTAAATTGTTATTGATATAGCAGGTAAAACTTTTATTTATTTCCTATTTAAAATTTTATTACTGTTGATATAATTTGTTATAGGTATATTATAATAGTTGTCGTCAATTTTAAATGTATTTGATTTGAAATTTCTGCATAATTCTTTTTATAAAATACGTTTTGACACAAGGTCATAGGTAAACTAGTTGTAAAATTTTTGTGTCAAATTAAACATACACTTAATTAATTTCAATTTTGTAAAAGTTACTGTGGAATGTTATAAGAAACGGAAGGTAGGTAGATATCGTTTTAGTTCGATAGGTGCATTTATGATTCATTGGTTTTATTATTGCTTGTGTATTTAACCAGGTGCTTACTTAAAGTTTTAATATATTGATAAAATAATTAATATGTGGAAATAAATGCCTCCGTCCTTGACGTATATAAAAGAGTGAATAGGGTAGTGGAGAACGGATATTTATGCCCAACACCTTCTTGTCTAACGAAATATTCACCCGCTATTGTTCCCAGGTAAATAATTGCTACTCGAACATTCCCCAACACAAAGGATGTATACTACAGATACTGGAGATTTATCACGAATTACATAACATTATGGCCTGATCTACATATTATATGATTTCGTCGAGATACATACTCTTATGTACAACGTGGAATTGGATGGATACCCTTTATGTAAGGTGAGTACTTTGAATATTTTATTCCTATTAGCTCTATCTAAATATATTTTAAAATTATGATTGACTTTGTATAACTACTTTCGAATCAGTTTTTCAAACATTTTGAGCGGAACTTGTTGGAGACATTAATGGAAATTTCATACACGTAGATAACTTATATTTATAGTTTTCTTTTTCAAAGTTAGATTGATAATTTTAACAGCTCATCGATATATCGGGCGTACATGAACTGCGGACCAAAAACCATAAATGATTTTCAAAATTTGTCATGTGTTTTCAATGACCCATGAATTGCGGACCAAGTCGAAAGAGAAGGGCTGCATCCTTGTTTTCTATGATAGATTTGAGTGTGTAGTAGTTTGATGTACGTATTTGTGAGGAAGGCTGCATCCTCGTTTTACGTAATAGGTTTGAGTATGTAGTAGTTTGATGTACATATTTGTGAGGAAGGCTGCATCCTCATTTTCCGTAATAGATTTGAGTGTATAGCAATTTGATGTACGTATTTGTGAGGAAGGCTTAGTCCGCAATTCATGGTTTTTAAAAGAGGGGTCTTCTTGGTTTGGTCCGCAGTTCGAGTACGGAATTATTAAAATCAGGTAATCGGTCCGCAATTCGAGGCCGCTGGATATATCAGTTCGCTACAGTGGTCATAAAAAGATTAGTCGACAGTTTTAAACTTCTTGTTGAAGGTCGGGTGAAAATGTAGATATACAGAGTGTCCCAAAGATTGGTCATAAATTATATACCTACCACATATTCTGGGGTGATATATTGGTTAATTGGACCTTTACACAGAAGGGCATACAAAAAAAGTTATTTCCTACGACATAGGTATATCGCACTGTCTAGTTCTATGGAAAGTGGCCTTTATTCATACGCGTATGGAAAAAAAACTGTCTAATGTATAATTTCTATTAAGATTGACCACTGGCAAGCTGTCAAATATATAATTTTTAATTAGATTTACCTATATAATAATCTAAATTTGAAGCGATCTATTTGAAAAGTAAAATTTTTGTCATTTTCTTGATTAAAAAAAATTTAGGGCGCGGTCGAGGATCAAACCCGAGTACTTTTCGTCAGAAGTCCGATGTTGTACCAACTAATTCTGTTATAATAGTAGGAAAATGTAATTATCTTGAAAGGTATTCATGATAAGTATGTATGCAGTATGATGAACAATTAATAATTTCACTTTCAATTTCTATAATTATCCAATCAATTGATAATTGAAATAACATACCTATATTATATAGTTAAACTACTTGAATTTTTGTCACCAATGATAGTTATTGTTAGTTTTGAAATCAATTATGTTGACTTTAATTTTAACATTTTGTGTATTAATATGTCAGATGTTGATTACACATTATTTGGTGAAATTATCACGAGATCGTAGGAAAAATACTGTACATTACTCGTGCGAAAGTGATTTTTCACACTCGTGTAATTGTCGCACTCGGCTCATGCCTCATGCCTCATGCTCATGTCACTTTCCGCACACGTTATGTAATATACTATTGGGTGATTTCTTTGAAAATTCAAATTCATTTTTTCATCATGAGACGCTAGTATACGATAACTCATAGACGATTAGTAGCGTTCATTTATTGTTACATATTATTGATATTCAGAGGGGGACAAAATTCTTTTAACCCCGCAACTCCTTTTGAGGTTTGCATTCAAATCCACTGGACGAAAACGTTTATTATTAAAAAAATTTGCCTCTTCGTGAACATAAAGTTTATGGGTTATCGTATACTTGCTTAATTACAGTTTCCTGTAACAATATTGTCACTCTTCTTTGCCAGTACTATATATTTTATTAAAAATCACTCCTATAGTTGCCAGTACTGTATAATATTTCATTTAAAATCACTTCTCGTTGAATAGATGAGGCTTTTACTTGATGTAGATTATGAAATCAAACAATTTTATTTTGTTAAATCTACATTATATTTAACCTTGAAGTTGTGACGCGTTTCGCTAACATAGTAGCTTTTTCAAACGAATGGAGGTATAATGAGAAATTTTCAATTCATACAGTGCCTTAATACTAAATTATACGGATATTTAACAATAAAATTATAATCTATTCAGAAGGAAATGAAATGAATTTGTCTAAATATGGGATAAACTAAAGTATTTAACATGTTTACCTGGAAACTCATTCACAACAATCCTATGGGAACCTTTCTAGGTAAAAAGGTTTAATAAGGGAGAATTGTTAATATCAAGCTGGTCGTTAATAATATTTGTTTTTATTTATCTCTAGGGCTTCTAAAAGATTTAATTTGAAGGATTTAGGTTCTATATGCAAAATTTCAAAATTTGAATCGAAAGAGTGTTGGTTTGCTAATAAATGATTTGAATAGTTGGAATCTGATTTTTGGTTGTCATAACTAAGTTTGTGTTCTGAAATTCTAGTTTTAAATTTCCTAAACGTTCTACCTATATAAATTTTTTTTATCACAGTCGTCATTACCACATTTTAATTTATAAACTCCTGATTTATTTAGTTTTGAAGATTTGGATTTGTTGTTTTTAATGAATTTGGATAAATTGTTGTCGGTTTTGAAGCAAATATTCAAGTCTAAAGTTTCTAAAAATGATTTTATTTTTAAGGATGGTATTCCAAAGTGAGTTAAGCTTTTAAATTGGTTATTTTTGTTTTTATCAGAAGGAAATACTTGTTCTAGAGTATGTTTTCGTATCTTTTTATTTATGATGTTGTCAATTAAATTTGGATCGTAATTATTATTAACCGCTATTTGTTTTATTATAGATTTATGAGATATAGAGATATATAAAAACAAATATTCAGATAATCTTAACGACCAACTTGATATTGACAATTCTCCCTTATTAAACCTTTTTACCTAGAAAGGTTCCTGTAGGATTGTTGTGAATGAGTTTCCAGGTAAACTTGTTAAATACTTTAGTTAATCCCATATTTAGACAAATTCATTTCATTTCCTTGTAAATAGATTATAATTTTATTGTTAAATATCCGTATAATTTAGTATTAAGGCACTGTATAAATTGAAAATTTCTCATTATACCTCCATTCGTTTGAAAAAGCTACTATGTTAGCGAAACGCGTCACAACTTCAAGGTTAAATATAATGTAGATTTAACAAAATAAAATTGTTTGATTTCATAATTCATTTTTTCATCATGAGACGCTAGCATACGATAAATCATAAACGAGTAGTAGCATTCATTTATTGTTACATATTATCGATATTCAGAGGGGGACAGCATCCTTTTGACCCCGCAACTCTTTTTGAGGTTTGCATTTAAATCCACTGGACGAAAACGTTTATTGTTAAAAAAAGTTGCCTCTTTGTGAACATAAAGTTTATAGGTTATCGTATACTTGCTCAATTACAGTTTCCTGTAACAATATGTCACTCTTCTTTGCCAGTACTATATATATTATTAAAAATCACTCCTATAGTTGCCAGTACTGTATAATATTTCATTTAAAATCACTCCTAGTTGCCAGTACTGTATGATATTTCATTTAGAAGCAGTTCTCGTTTCCTGTTCTGTATGATATTTTATTTTAAAGTCACTCCATGCTGCCTGTACTGCATGAAATTTCATTTAGAATCACTTTTTTGCTAGTACTGTATAATATTTCATTTGAAATCACTCCTCGTTGCCTGTACTACGTGAAATTTCATTTAAAATCACTTTTTTTTGCTAGTAATGTATGATATTTTATTTAAAATCCCTCCTTGTTGCCAGTACTGTCTGATATTTTATTCAAAATCACTCCTCGTTGCCAGTACTGTCTGATATTTTATTTAAAATCCCTCCTCGTTGCCAGTACTGTCTGATATTTTATTTAAAATCACTCCT